>CAIGRT010011868.1:0-16401 GCA_903798405.1 Fraxinus platypoda
ATTTTATCCAAATCTCTTATTCTACGGCAGTGTCTTTTTGTCGTTCTATTATTGTGAACTCACTATATTCTTCTTCTTGTGATTTTAACAGCCAAATTTATGAAGAACTCAACAAATAGATGTGCAAAGAAATCATCAGATCTATGAAGAACTCAACAAAGAAATGTGCAAAAGATATCACCAGATGAGACTACGTTATTTCGTAAGAGTTAAGATTGAATATGTCATGGTCGAATTAATATAGCGTTGTTGTAAATATAAAAAAATTCATTATTGTATGGAACTCGGGAACCGAATAGAACCAAACTGAATTGAACATGAACGGTTCCATAATTAAATTTGGACCCGATGGTTCAACTTACTAAATACCCGAAAATTTCGGTTCGGTTCGGTTCTCTTCTTTTCAAAACATATCCAACCCTAACGAGGGGTGTAACTCTGCATGATCACTTTCGAGCAACAACTATAAATGCTTTTGCTACAAATATAGTACCTGTGAACGATCACCTCCAAATGCTTTAATTGCATACCTCATGACCTCCTAAAGTATGATAAGTAGAAATCAATAGTGAAGCAGTGGATCATACGAAAAGTTGTGGATCCCTACAAAATATGTGGACAAAGATCGATGTTTAGTTAGCTTATAAGTTTGAAAGACACTCGCAAACATGCTCGTGTAACTCTGCAAGATCGACTTTAAATGCTCGAGCTACATAGTGCATCACATATATATTGCACGATAAGCGAGAGGTAGATGTGATTTATGTATTCATAATCTTTAAATTATACTTCGAATATCAAGTATGTATATATTCTTATTACTATTACCATTACCTTTTCTAAAACATTTTTAGAAATTGGACTTAGTTTCTTTTAGCCTATTTTTAGATCAGATTCTTAAAATTCATTTTTTTATCAAAATTTTGAATTATACATTCTCTGAATAAAATAATTTTACATATTAATTCATAAAATTTTCATACTTTTTAACGTAAATTCTTAAAAAAATCACCTTTCACAAAATATATTAAATTTTTTTTCTACATTAAAGAAACTTTTAATATTATTTTCATTCGTTATTAATATATCGAGTCACCTAGGGTTGTCCATTTATGAAAAAAGAACAAAGAAAACGGAAGAGTGAGAAAAGAAAAAACCAAAACGAATAAACGAATATAATTCAATGTTCTTATCTCACTCTATACTACCTATAAATACCCACATCCTCCCCTTGTCCTTCTTCTCTCTAAACAAAAATCTCCCTCTCTTTCTACACTACTCAGTAGGGTTTTCAGCTAAATAAACACACACATTTATATATACATACAGTGCTGTAAATATATATATAAGAGAAAGAGATGGATGCTTACTCGCTCCACCTAGCGATGGCGGCGTTGTTCGGAGCGTCGTTCGTGGCGGTGTCGGCGTACTATATGCATCGGAAAACTCTGAACCAGTTGCTGGAGTTCGCCAAGGCGGTAGAGAGGGACAGGGAGGAGGCGGTGGACGGCGGTGACTCGCCGCAGCATTTGAAGAAGTATCCATCGCGGCGGAGCCATGGACGGAGGAAAGGGAATGATGGATACTATGGCCGGACTTCGGCGTCTTTGCCGGACGTGAGAACGATTTCCGGCGTAGGTGAGGTTGAGGAGAAGAAGAATGGTCCAGTCCATGTGGATTCTATTCCGGTCGGGTTGCCGAGGCTGCACACGCTCCCTGAAGGTATGCAAATGTCGGACTTCGAATTCTCGCCGGAATAATAAAATCAATGATTTATATTTGGGAAAGTTATAATTTAATCGAAATAAAATTATATTGAGCATAAATAAAGGCACTATAAAATTTTATAAGCTTAAATTAAGGCATTTCTTTTCTGGTATAATTGAATTTATGATTTCCATATTCACCATGCGGTAGCAGTCACAGACATCTCTTTTCGGAGTGGTGGTATATGAGTGCAAGTTGTTAGCTTCTCAAAATTGTACCGAGTAGAGGTCTGGAGTACAAATGTAACAGATGTTGTGTATAAAAAAGTTACTTTTGGCTGTTTTGAATTCTCAATACCATTAAATAAAGATTTTTTTTTTATATTTGTTTTTGCTTAATTCATGAATCACGAGGCATGTGCCTCCATCACACATTTGCTAAATTTCCAGGTAGCCATTACTATAATCTTTACTGGCATTGCTCTGTGAACAAACCTTGCTTGTCAAAAGAGTTGCAAAAAAGGGTGGAAAGTTATTAGTCATTTCCATAACCACTGCTACAAGATTATTATTTGATCTTTTGTTTTTTGAGGATTAAGTACCATTACCTTATTCTATATTTGAGGGGGTAGAGGGCGAGAAGACTGCTGAAAGTTTTCTCTTTCACATCTATGTAGACAAAAGGAAAGGAAATTTTTTAGCTTTCTAATGGGCAATTCCATATTGTTACCTAATTTATGTGATACACAATAAATTCAAATCACCAAGGGTTGTGTAGCTTGTAGGTACTGATAGTTGCATTCCTCTCCACTCGGTACATATTTGGATCCAAGAAACCGCATCTATAACTCTTTCTCAAGAATGACTACAGTTATTTAGCCTATGTTTGGCTCATCTTTATAAACTGTCTATAAGTCATTTTTTATTCACACACATCTTGGAGGACCCACAAATACTACCCACTTATCCCCTACTCATTTCTATCGATGTCCCCATTTGTTTCTCATTTTTCATCCACAAAAATGAAAAATATGACCGTTATCCGTTACATCAAACCATCAATTTTGAATTTCTATCTCTTGTGTGGGGCCCAATAATGATTATATTTTTCATTCTCATTCTACAATAACGAGAATCAAACGGGCCCTATATATAATTGAAACCGTTTATAAACATTTCTCAAACATGCTTTTATAGTATAAAGTAGAAATTGCCAGTTAAAAGAAAAAAATTCCATTTTTGTAGGCCGGTTTGCATCAACTCATTTGCTAATAAGCTTATTGATATTAACATATGGCAATCTATATCATAAATAGGCAGTTTTTTCAAAACGATAGTCTCTTATATGTAATCAAAATAACATTAGTCTCTTGCTCAACAGAGTATGTCTTTGATTTAGGAGTTAATTGACAGTAGTAACTTGTAAGGCCATAATTAACCTTTTTGTATATACAACTCCTTTCTCTTTGAAGCATTTAATTACTTGCCTAAAGCCAGACGCGTTTTGCCAAATGAAACTGCTCCATTTCGTTTGTACCTCCCACCATGTCAGAGAAAAGGAAATGAATTTCTTCACAAAAGCTGCTTAGACTCTTTTTATGACCTTTATGTGTTTTAATACAAGGTGGTGGATGATAGTTTTCACTTTTTGTGGCCCATGTTCCTGGTACAAACTTTGCTTTGCATGCATCATGTATTTTCTTGCGGGAAGCCTGGAACCACAGTGTATCTCTTGCATAATGAATCTCTGGATTATTTAGCTTTATTTAAATTGCACCTTGATCTTTCTAAAGGAAATGCTTGTTTCTATAGACCTTTTGCATGGATATGCAGTACTGCTAGGTATCTTTTGGTTAACAGCACAATTGCTGCTGCCAGAAGATCAGGCTGCAGAGATTCTATTAATTGTTTTATTATTCTTTCTCCATTTTGAGTTTGTCCTTCAAATTTAATTTGTTCAGTTTCAGTAACTTTCTTTCCATTTCAGGAAAATCTGGTAGCGTGAGCTCACCCATGAGAGCTGGATATCTTGTTCGACCCACTTCACCTAGATCTCCGGTTGCTAGTGCTAGTGCATTTGAAAGTGTTGAAGGATCAGATGACGAAGATAACCTGACTGACAGTGCTAAGGTGGACACTACATATCTTCATACAAATGGAAATGTGGTGAGTTGTCACTAGAAACACACAAAAATCATACCTTCAAAATGTTGGTTACTCTTCATACAACATGCCATTTCATGTCCAAATTTTTGGGAATATTTCTATTTTTCAATAAACTTAACGACAATGAACCCCTTAATGTGAAAGCACGTTTCAGAATGTACCAGATATTGTCAATGAAAATGGAGAGCAAATGCCAATAGCAGCTGCATCAAGTATGATTCGCTCACATAGTGTATCTGGTGACCTGCATGGTGTTCAACCTGATCCAGTAGCTGCTGATATTCTCAGGAAAGAACCGGAGCATGAGACTTTTGTACGATTGAGAATTTCCCCTACTGGTATTGTTCCTCTCCTCCCTTTGATTCACTTCAATTTCCGTTTTAGTACTTAGCAAAATTGTCTGCACTAAAGTTCTAGTGACTGGTTTGTAAACTGTGTACTTGGGATACGGCTCAATGTGGCCTTGAGTATGCAAATACATTGCTAGAGGTAAAATGCTTCATCAACTATTAAATTAAGCCTTTATTGCAACTCTTCACTTGATGCAGCTTCTCGTTTAAGTTATAGAGAAAAATGCTGACATGCTGTGTACTCTTTTTGTGTTGCTGTCCATGTTTCTTTATATCTTGGCTTTCATTTCTTTCTTTCTTTCTTTCTTTTCCCTCCATTGGCTTCCTTTTTTTTTCATGGTTCTTTTGTCAAACCCCTTACATGCAAAAATTTGATCATATTGTTGGTCAATAGTCTTGCACATTTTTAAAATTTGTGGATATACAAGAGTTGTTCTATTTTTATTTTATTTTATTTTTTATGTTGGTTAGTAACTCTGCTTAGCCCGTCCAGATGTTGTTATCTATATAGCCCGTCCAGATGTTGTTATTTTTCTCCAGATGTTGTTATCTATATATTTATGAATTTTCGTGTTCTTTTATTTCTTTGGAGAGTGCTAAGACTATTATATTGCTACCATAAAAATTGAACTTTGCATGTTTCTTTCAGCTAGTAAACATTTATGAGTGATGCATTTTGCCCAAAAAAAAAGTCTATAACTTTTGTTTTTTCTTGGGATTGTTGCTAGAGACGCCTGCTCCTGATGAGGTGGAAGTCTATCGGAATCTGCAAGATTGTCTTGAAATTCGAAAAAGTTATGTATTCAGGGAAGCTGTTGCTCCATGGGAAAAGGAAATTATATCTGACCCGTGTACACCAAAGCCGAACCTATGCCCATTTGATTATACTCCAGAGGGGAAATCTGATGTAATTATGTGACTGAATTTATATTTCTATTTTATTTCTTTTATGCTTGGTCTTGTCTTTTCTCAGTTTCTTCTGTTGTCCCTCTATTTTAAACTTGTTGAAATATATTGTTGATTTTCAACTTTCTAATGAGTTGCATTTCGATTTCCCGCAGCACTATTTCCAGATGGAAGATGGAGTTGTTCATGTCTATGCAAATAAGGATTGTAAGAAGATGCAAAAGCTTTCAATTTGTTCTTTCATAATTAGTTTACTTAGGAAAATATCTTCTTTTTTGCCTTCTGTTTTTTATCTTCTAAAATTTCCTCAATTTTCACCTGCAGCAAATGAGAAACTTTTCCCTGTTGCCGATGCCACAACCTTTTTCACTGACCTGCATCAAATCCTTAAAGTTATAGCAGCTGGGAATATCCGAACATTGTGTCACCATAGGCTAGTTCTTCTAGAACAGGTTAATACTTTCTCTTAATAGTAAAATTTAGCTTTGGATGTTAATATATCATTTCATTACTCAATGAAGACTGAACATGAATTTGGCACCCAGAAATTCAACCTTCATTTAATGCTCAATGCGGACAAAGAATTCCTGGCTCAAAAGAGTGCACCCCATCGTGACTTTTATAATGTCAGGAAAGTTGACACTCATGTTCATCACTCAGCTTGCATGAATCAGAAACATCTTTTAAGGTTTATAAAATCAAAGTTGAGGAAGGAGCCTGATGAGGTAATTCTTTGCTTGATTTTTTCCTAATGCCTATAGCATTTCATATGCTAGCCCGCTTATTTGGTGAAGTAAAGCACGTTCTACTTGAGATGGTACTGATTAAGGATTTTTTTTTTAAAGAAATTTTTTTTTTTAAAAAAGTCAAAATATTAATGCTGGAATATATAAACAAAATCTATTTTATGATTCTGATGAAAATTTCAAGCATTAACTACTTATTTTCAGGTTGTTATTTTCCGAGATGGGACATATCTGACCTTGAAAGAGGTCTTTGAGAGCCTGGACTTAACGGGGTAATGATAAAAATTATATGTTGTACAATTGGGACCAAAAAAAAAAAAAAACACTGCAACAAAATTGTCATTTTTTACAATTTTTCTTATCATTGTCATTATCCTCTTCCTCATAATCATCCTAGTGATGATTATTACTTACTTTTGCTTACTTGAATTTGTGTCAAATAAAATCCAATAGGTATGACCTGAATGTTGACCTATTAGATGTCCATGCTGACAAGAGCACCTTTCATCGTTTTGACAAATTTAATTTGAAGTATAATCCCTGTGGTCAGAGTAGGCTGAGAGAGATCTTTCTGAAGCAGGATAATCTTATACAGGGTATGTTCTATTTCTTCTTCTTTTCCACAGGGGGATGGTGAAAGCTTCAGTCCTGTGAAAGAAGCTTTAACTCGTGGGTCTATGAGTGTGTTTGGTGGGGATTAAAATTAGATTTTTAGTGGATTGTGATAGAAGTTTTTAAAATATGTGGTTGAAAAGATGAGACCCATGAAAGATGTGGTTAATATTGATTGGTTGACTTAGATTAAAATCAGATTTTAATCCGGCCCAAACAGGCCCTATATGTTGGATAAAAATTATGCTAAGCCTTTCTTGCTATTGAAATAAAAATGTGTAAATTAATAGTATCCAACTGGATGTGAATCAGTTATATTTAATAAATAATCAATAACTTACAGTTCATATAATTGTTGATAGATTATTAACTGGGCCACTTGCCCAAGGCTTCTGTTTTTGAGCTTGGATAGCTAATACAACTTATGATGTTTACAACAGGTCGGTTCCTTGGTGAACTCACTAAGCAAGTTTTTTCTGATCTGGAAGCTAGTAAATATCAAGTGGGTTTCCTTTACCCTGTTAATATTAGTAAATGTATTTGTTATTGTTTGATTAATATTTTTATGAAAGCAGGATTCATTTTAGTTCCTTTTGTGGGCGGGTTGGGGAATGGGGATGGGGATGGGAGGGGAGTGCTATTTGTGCTTGCTCTCAGTATGTATAGGATGAAGGTACATCTATAAAGGAAGTTTCTTGTTAATGTGAGTGACTCTTTTCCTGTGTTCTTGCTATTTTCCTTGCTTCATGGCTCTATTTTTCTGAATTGCTCGCTTTCATTGATATCTCGTATCAGTTTGTAGCCAGTAGATTGTTTACGTGGTGATGATATCATGGATATGCCTTTAGCATATACTGTGATGGTGGTATCCAGAAGTACATTGGTGAAAATGTTGGATAACCCTAGCGAGATATATGAATTATCAGTATACAGTAAATTTTGGATATCTCTCTGTTTCTGAAATTTGTATTACACATTCAATGTATACAGTTGATTTTATACGCATTTCATGGGTACACACTTGTTGTATGGTTAACAATACAAATGTATTTGTAAAATCTTCCAGTTTTTGTGCTTAAGATGTCTCTCTCAGTCTAATACAGATGGCCAAGTATCGAATATCAATTTATGGCAGAAAGATGTGTGAGTGGGATATGAATTATCATTATCAGTATACATTAAATTTCGAGTATCTCTTTGTTTCTGAAATGTCACATTCAATATATACATTTGATTTTATACCCATTTCAGGTACACTTTTCGTATGGTTAATAATAATGTATTTGTAAAATTTTCCATTTTGTGCTTAAGATGTTGCCTCACTGTAATACAGATGGCCGAGTATCGAATATCAATATATGGCAGAAAGATGAGTGAGTGGGACCAGCTGGCAAGTTGGATAGTAAATAATGAGTTGTACAGTGAGAATGTTGTCTGGTTAATTCAGGTAACTGGATCCCTCTCATCCTATGATATACCAATTGTAACTCTTCTGGATACGACGAGCTTCTGAAAATCATCTACATCTTACAGTTAATGTTGATTATATTTAGCAGCAGATCTGGAAAAACTTGAAATGTTCATTTTATCAAAAATTGGGATAAAAAGTGATTGAATTTGTATTGTTTCGATTGAAATAGCCAGCAATCTGAAATTTTGATGGATTCTTATTTGAATACTTGAGCATTTTGCCTTAGTTTGAGTTGGAACTTCATTGCTTATATTGAACATGGATGTGGGCTACATCAGAATATGAAGGCCGCCATATCTAGTAGTTCAAACTGAAATTCTGAAATCATCACCATGAAGATCTTTCTAACTGGATATTAAATTATTTTCTGCTTGTTCTTATGAATTATAAATTGATAAGATTGAAACAGAATATTTGTTGTGGTTATGAGTTGAAATCTTTTCCTCTAGTATTGTGAAGGTAAAGTGCTTAAAATTTTTGCTATATCTTCTTTAATGTTCCATTTTTCATTTCTTGTGTGTTGGTTTTATGTGCAATTTAATTTATTTACAAGTCAGAAATTTGGATATTTTCATTCTTATTCTGGAACTTCTACCATCTAGCTTCCAAGACTCTACAACGTGTACAAGGAGATGGGAATTGTGACTTCTTTCCAGAACATTCTCGACAATATTTTTCTACCTCTGTTTGAGGTCACGGTTGATCCAGATTCACATCCACAGCTACATGTTATTTTGAAACAGGTTTGTCTGCTCCTAACTAATTATTGTGATGCAATTTATTACAAGGTATCCATCTTAAATTAATATCTGTGGATTTCAAGGAAAGTTCCATTCCTAAACGATTCTGCTGAACCAACTAAAAATTTAAATGCAACAAATTTGATTACTTGAGCCTGATAGCCGAGTTCTCCACGAGGCAATACATTTTGTTTCAATTATTTTGTGTCTCAATTCCTTTTTGTCCTTCCTGTTGGTTCATTAATTATTTTTGTGGTTCTCTTTTGGGCGTTTTGAATGTGTCTGCAAACCTTCTTCATCTGTTTTTCCTTTTCTATATCTTTTTCTTTTGGATCTTTTTAACTCTTACAATACCGTTAACTTTGTTCTAACAGGTCGTTGGATTGGATCTAGTTGATGACGAAAGTAAGCCCGAAAGACGACCAACAAAACACATGCCTACACCGGCAGAGTGGACCAATATATTCAATCCTGCATTTTCGTATTACGTGTACTACTGTTATGCTAATCTCTATACCCTGAACAAGGTGCACATCATAACTTCATAGATATTTTTCTCAATCAATACTAGCTCAAATGCCATTGTGGAATACGCTGTAGCATTTTCAGGTGTAACTTCATTCAAATTGAGTTGTATCATATGCATTGGAATACCATTACTCTGCCATGTCATAGCATCTTGTTGCTAGAACTGATACCAACCATGTGGATTACGCAGAAATGTTTTATTTTAAATGATGAAATATGGTACTTCTGTTGACATTTTATAAAACGAACATTTTTCTCTTTCTGAAGAAAGTGCTAACCAGTCTTTACACACTAAAGGAAATGTCCGAAGAGTTGCAACTATACTTGTTATTACTTTATTGTGCAGTACACTGAACTTCTTGTATTCTGTTTTAAATTCCTTGGATTTTAATGACTGGTATATCTCAGCTTCGTGAGTCAAAGGGCATGACGACTATTAAGTTCCGGCCACATTCTGGAGAGGTAAGCAGTCGAAGCTTCATTTTGTATAATTTCAATTTTCGGCTACCTGAGAGCTTATTGACATAATCAGGCTGGTGACATTGACCACCTTGCTGCAACTTTTCTCACTGCTCATAATATTGCACATGGAATCAATCTGAGAAAATCTCCTGTACTTCAATATCTGTACTACCTAGCTCAGGTAAGGAGAAGAAAAATGTAAAAATAAGTAAACACTATTGATGATATGACTATTTCTAATGGTCGACAATGACACATTAATCATCAGATTGGTTTGGCAATGTCTCCTTTGAGCAACAACTCTTTATTCTTGGACTACCATCGGAATCCATTTCCCATGTTTTTCCTGAGGGGTCTCAACGTTTCCCTCTCGACTGATGATCCATTACAAATCCACTTAACTAAAGAACCCCTGGTGGAAGAGTACAGTATTGCTGCTTCTGTGAGTACTCCATTCTAGTGCTCTGCGCATTGTATGGATTTGATTGATGAAATTCTAACAGGTCTCTTATTGTTGTCTTCTTACAGGTATGGAAGTTGAGTTCGTGTGATTTATGTGAGATTGCCCGTAATTCAGTGTATCAGTCAGGGTTTTCACATGCTTTGAAGGTATATGGTATTTCTGGATATTTTCCATATTTTGGTGTCCTAGACGTTTAGTTCCTGAGTTTTTAGCTTGAGCCTTGAATTTGTTATCAGGCGCACTGGATTGGCAAGGAGTACTTCAAGAGAGGCCCGGATGGAAACGACATTCACAAGACAAATGTTCCTCATATTCGGCTGGAATTTCGTGACATGGTATTTGCTTGAGTTGTATATGGCATCCGCTAACTCTTCCCTTCTAAACAAGTAAACGCCAAATTGTAACTTTCTTCACTGCAGATTTGGAGGGAGGAAATGAAACTTGTTTATCTCGGCAAAGTGAATACATATGCCCATGATATAACAGCGCTTGTCTGAGGTACTTGTGCATTTTCATCTTAAGATTGCTTCCAAGTAGTTATTTTGCGTATTCCTCTAGAAATAGTTCACATTGTAACTGTTTTAATTGCCAGGGTTGCAGGAACTGGCAATCTTGCATCATTACTTGCTCGTCCTTCGTTATGAAGGCAATTAAGGTGAGTGATTGTTTGGCTTTATAGCGTAAGCTGGAGCTAAATAGCCAATTAGAAACGTAGAATATATGGTTTTGAGATCTCGAGCTGGTCGCTAGAGATCAACTAGAGTAAAAAGCTTACCATCCTTGGGTGTATATATGAATGTAACTCAACAATAATACATCGGATGAAAGTTTTTAGAATTTGGTAATGCTTGATTACATAGTTCGTTAAATTTTGTTTCGTGAAGTGGTTGTGTAATACAACATATAGACCGTTTTAATAAAATTTTGTCGTGCGCCTAGAATTTTGATAAATGAATATTAATTCAACAAAATGTCGCTGCAATTGTGCATAATACCTTAGAAGGGATTTTACATTGTAAAGAGGAAACTGGAGAATATAACCATTTTTTGACGATGGGTGGTGTATGCCAGCACTGTGGTCAAGGTGGTGGACCGAGTGTCGGGCCTTCCTCGACTGGTATGCCACTTCTTGCTGTCAGCCTTGATCAAAAGCGACATAAATCACACTAACGATGTTTATTATCAGTTTTTAAGTGACAGTGGACAAATTTATTTTAACGAATTGAGAGATGGATTAAACTAGTTGTACATACTTGGTCTACAATTAAGTTTGAAATTCTGTGTTGTCAAAATTTGTGTTATTAATTGTTATCAAGTAGATTATATATCAAGTAGATTATTTATTATTTTATTTCCCTAGTGAAGATATGTTAGTCTTTGGAAAAAAAAATTGATGAAACGTATAAAAAACTCTATTTTGTATACCAATTTCCTTCTGTTTCCATTGCACGATAGGGGGGAAAAAGATGCGACATTAAGAGCTTGTTTGGGAATGATTAAAATCTAATTAAAATTGAAAATATAGCCGTTATTGGGTCTCACTCGTCTAATAAAAGTCAACTTCAACGGCTATATTTTCAATTTTAATCTGATTTTAATCCCTTCCAAACAAGCTCTAAGATTGCCTTCTAATAATTTTTTTGACATGTTTATGTAAATATTTATGGTGTCGTCAACCTTTGTTTCACGGATAGGAAAGAGAACACGAGCTACTAAAGATCTCTAGATCGATTTCTAGTAACTATTTTGACGTGCTATTGAACTAATTTTGGTGGTTAGGTGGCATGCATACAGATCATTTGACTCGTACGATCGAAAAAAGAGATCAACGTTAATGAACTTTAGATAGATTTTTATTGATTATTTTGACATGCTATTGAACTAATTTTGGTGGCTAGATGACATGCATACAGATCATTTGACTCGTACGATCGAAAAAAGAGATCGACGTCGATGAACTTTAGATAGATTTTTATTGATTATTTTGACACGTGTGGAACTATTTATGTCAGCTAGCTGACACCAGTTAGAAGATCTTGATATGCTAATTAAAGACCAAAAAAAAAAAACAACAAATAAATGAATCAGGAATTTCACCCCTCTTGCACAATAAAAGGTAATCCTCACCTTTTCAAATTCTTTTTCATATATTACTATGTTGTATTAATTTGCTCCAATGGTCTCTTCCATTGTTGTTTTGGCTTTAGTTGAAGAAAATATTTTATTATTGTTAGGGTTTTAGTTAAACATTAATTCTAAAAGAATATATAAATTAGTAAAAATAAATATTAGTGAATGAATTTAGAGTGTTATGTTGTTATTTAATTTTTACTTATGAAAATGATTTTAAATAATCTCTCCAAACAAACCTAAAATAATTGGTTTAGCATGTGAAAAGTTAGATGCATGAAGGTTAGAATATCACAATTTCGAATGTTATTATTTTTGATTTTGTATCATGAGTGTGAAATTTTACAAAGTATAATTGAAGATGTTTTGTTGGTTTCTTTTCATATAAGTTTATACACCATTCACACATCTGTCAATTTTTTTTGTGACCAACATTTACAAAATTTTGTCGACCAGTTGAAGTAATTTTAACAATTTTGATTCATTGTAATTTCATGTTTTATTCTAAATAGCAATTGTCTCATACCGTGACCCTAATGTTAAGTAAGTTACATGTGAATATAAGGTGGTGGTTATTAAAAGTTGTCGTTTGAATACGATAAGCGTATAATGTGTGACCATTGGTAGTAATCTAATATGATGTTTAATGTTTAGTTTTGGAACATCACAATATGAAATTGTTTCTAAATTGTGTAGATATAATTAATATGTTACTCTTCTCTCCCTTTACGTGACTATAAATTTAACCATTGATGATTTCCTGATAAAAAATTGTATCGCCGATACTAGTATGTTGTGAATGCTTTTATTACTGCCGTTTCAACACTTGTAGTATGTTGTGACTGTTATTTTGTGGTTGTGACACTTCTTTCACGTTATGTGGCTATGTATTTAACTCGTGATTCTCCGAGGAAGAAAAATTTCTTATTACCTGTATAAGAAGATTGTGACCTATGTTTGTGGATTTGTTTGCTACGATTTATGTATGTGTCCACTAATATAATTTTCATGCTACTTAATGTGACATGTGATTTTTTTTTCGAAACTATCTAAACTTCCAACATTTGACCAATGTTATCGGCTATGCTTCCACTATCATCCGAATGTTTAAAGTGAACACTATTTGCTCGATTGAAGATGAGAAATGACTAAGAATTACGTTCATATGACATTCATTTATAGTTATTTTGGACTTAAATTTTGTAAATAAATCGTGGGCTTCAATTCTTAGTTGGTTGAGTAATAAACTTGTGGCCTTTAACTGGTTATTGATGAAATGTTGTGATGAATTTCGCCAAAAATGAAATATTGAGATAGCTACCGATGGCCTAGTGATGTTTATTGTGTTGCTTTATAACTTGAATATATCTGCTAAAATTCTAGTGTATGGCTATGACTAACAACTAAACTTTCAACAATTGAGCACTTGTATTTACATATGTAACCATGAATAACTATTTATTGTGATCACTGTTATCCGCATGCTATATTTTCGTGATGGAATAAAATATGTACCGTCATTAAGTTGTTTGGCTGTAATAACAATATTAGATAGCATGATGTCCAATATAATTATGAATGGTTATCGACAATTTCGTTAATTTAGTTTGAAAATAGAAGAATTAATTTTGGCCTAAATCGTTGGTTGTTTGATTTATGAGAATAATCATCTCTTATATCTATCAACATGTACATGTCATTATTTCACTCCTAATTTCTTTGTATACAACTTCTTGCACAACTATTACACATGTTCATATGTAGAACAATAATTTTCTTGTGACAAGACTTTTGTTGGTGAAAACATAGGTATTCTTACAGTGGAGCATGAGCTTAATCAATGTTCAAATTCATTTAAACAACGCAATGTCTTAGAATATCTCAAAGATATTCTTTAATTTTAAAGAATACATTGATCATTATAGAGAGCATTTTTAAATTTAAAGAGTTGATTTTTTTTCTACACTCCAACAAACACTACTTTTTGTTCTTTATTTTGTAAATTAGAGGGAAAAAAAAGAGAAGAGAATAGAGAGAAATCAATAGGCTTGTATGTGTTTTATTGAGAACTAAAGCCCTATATTTATAGAGAATGATTATTGATGCAATGATAATAATTTTTAGAACAGTAGAGGTATAATTGTAATTCACTAATAAACTTACCATTTATAACACCCCCCTTTGGATAATACATTACAAAATATTTGCTTCGTAAACTTGTCAAGAAAATCCAGTAGGATAAAACTTAATCGAAGGAAAAAAATTACAGCTGCTCCTCCTGATTTCAATTTTGTATCAATTCATCACTGTCATGTATGTCAATATCTTTAATATTGCAATTTTTGGTTAAACATATTTCATGTTGTCATGTTATAATCTTCAAATAACACTATCTTCATACGAGATATTTATCAATTTTTGATGATTGTAGTAACATGATGATTGAAAAAATAGCTATGTTGATCTATTCGGGAGTTTCATACGTATAAGAGTATTATTTTGAGAATAAATGTATTTTATGTTATGGGTATTCATTGTACAAGGAATATGCCCGTTAAAACCTTATTAGTAAAAACCCTGCGGGAAAAATACTAATGAAGGAAAAAGAGTACATTATTTTTTTAAGTACACTACAAAAGTTGTCTTATTAAAAACCTTGCTAAGAAAATTTAATAGGACAAAACCTCGGTTAAGGGAAAACGAAGACAACACGTATTCACTCCCCCTTACGATAATATTGCTTGAATTATGTTTCCAGCATATTAAATCCTTTCAGGATAATATCAAAATCATACAAGATAAATTGTCTATAATTACATTTATTACATGCATACCAATTTCATGTATTATCACGTTAATAAAATAGAGATTTGTAATTAGATTCACCATAGGATAATTCATCTATTTATACAAGTCTTCGCAAAATTTATTATGTAAAGAACCATACATTTCGTATTACAACTTTACTTTTTTCATTTTCATTTCACATTAGTATACACATTTAAGTATTCAGACTGTAGATTTAGAAACTTCAGGTTTCTCAAGTAAGTTCAATTTTATTAGGACCATGTTCAAAAACTTCAGGTTTCTCTACTAAATTCAATTTTAGTATGATAGTATCATTTTATTTTGATTTCTTACTATTCATAATATGATGCAGTACATCATATGCAAAAGTGTTGTTGACAAATTTTTTTTTTCGATTCTATTTCTTTTTCATAACGACACAACTAATTGAAATATCTCAATTTTCAATATTTCAGGTATCTGAACCTCTTCTGGAGTTTTATAATATGTTATGTCTAAATACTCATCAAGAGTATATATCTCCTTAATGAGACCATTTTTGCTAATTGTTCTATTTTCATTTAGAGATTTTATATTAAAATCGAATATCATTACGTTTCGGACGTGCCATGAATTTATCAAATATANTATGTTATGTCTAAATACTCATCAAGAGTATATATCTCCTTAATGAGACCATTTTTGCTAATTGTTCTATTTTCATTTAGAGATTTTATATTAAAATCGAATATCATTACGTTTCGGACGTGCCATGAATTTATCAAATATATTAGCTAATTGTCCTTTAAAATGTTAATTCGAGTGGAGCATTTAAAGTTGGTGTGAGATATTGTTGATCTCTTTATTTAGTAAATGCATCTAAATAAATTATCTTTCGAACTTCTTGTTCGACTTATCTTTCGTGAGAATTTAGATAATGATACATTTGTATATTATTTCTAACTTCTTAATTCCTCCCTAAAATGCTGAGAGAAATGTCCATTCAAATTGACAATTAGAAAACCTTTTATAGAATATCAACCGTGAAGAATTGAAATATTGTATAGGGGTTTAAAGTACTCAATTATTCTCAGCATTTTTTAATTTCCATCTTAGTGTATTATGGTTTATCAATTTTACATATATTGCATTACCGAAATAATTTGATGGAAAAATTAGGCTCTGATCATAAGTCAAGTTATAACTGGGAGAACTATGAATTTTGTATGATGCGTAATAATATTTCCTAAATAGAAATGAGAAGTAATTTGTTCTCAATTAAATTAATTGGAAACGTTTAACAAACAACAATGTTAAACCATTTATCGACATCT
>CAIGRT010011872.1:0-10040 GCA_903798405.1 Fraxinus platypoda
AAGAGAGAAATTTCATTGTAAAGTCACCGTGTGGGTCATATTGAGGTCCCGTAAAACTCAATAGTGTGGGTCGTGTTGAGGTCCCGTAAATCTCAACATTGTATAAGGATCGGTGCTCCTTATTTGTAAGTCACCGGAAGCATTGTAAAGGGTTGGATTGTACCATAAGTTAATCAACATAGTTAAAAGGCCTTGCTCGTGCCGAAAAGCTTGGTAACGGGGGACGTAGATCATTGCTTTAGATCGAACCTCCACAAATATATCGTTTGCATCATCGCTCCATTTTACTTATCGCTTTTGTATTTGTACTTACTATTTGAATTAATCTATTTAGTCTTTACTTTATTAAATTTAGATTAATTCTTCGAAAAAGTTTTAAAAACTAATTCACCCCCTCTTGGTTAATTATTCTTGGGCTATCAAAAGTATATTGTGCAAAAGAGAGTGAGTGCAGGGATGGCTTGACTGGAAAAAAAAGACCCTCTACAATTATATCGTGTACACCATCTCTCTCTTTTACTTATCGCTTTTATATTTGTGCTAATTATTTGAATGAATCTATTTAGTCTTTACTTGCTTGAATTTAGATTAATTCTTCGAAAAAGTTTTAAAAACTAATTCACCCCCTCTTGGTTAATTATTCTTGGGCTATCAAAAGTATATTGTGCAAAAGAGAGTGAGTGCAGGGATGGCTTGACTGGAAAAAAAGACAACAAATCAAGAGAACCAAATGAGTGGCATTGGTAAAGGGTGTCAGCATACATGGTTTACGTTGCATGGTTAGTACTACGGAGTGCAATATCAAGCTCTCATGTGTGATAAAATGTTATGAAAAAAGAATTACCTCCTCAGTTGACATACCAGCATCTTCAAAGGTACTCTGGATACATGTCGAGACACCAAGTCCTTTAGCTCTAGGATCAGTCAAAGAATCACAATTTAGTGCACCACTCAAGTACTTGGCAATTATCGATGCATCTCCTTTCATCACATGATCCAAACTTTCCATCACCTGTTAAGAATGTTGAGGAATTTCTTTTAGGAACTTTAACTTCCATTTAAGTCTAAAGTCAAATGTAAACTCTTGAAAAAACAACACTTTCATTGGCTCAAATGCTTCGCTAACAAACAAGCTAAGCTTAACAAAATTCCAACACCTTCACCCATAACAAAACCATCTCGATCTTTGTCCCAATGTCTAGAAGCAGATTTTGGATCATTTCTTTGAGACAAAGCTGTGCATGCAACAAAACCTCCCAATCCTATAGGAATAATGGAAAATTAAGTTCAACCAGTGACCATTATATCTGCCTCACCTCGACGGATATGATTTGCAGCCACATAGAAGTAATAATTTGAGGTAGCGCAAGCAGTTAAAATCAAGTAATTTGGCCCAATCAAACTACGAGTTAGCCTTACCAAACATCATCTAAAATTTAAGTAGATACTTGTACAATATTTCAAGACCTTTCACTTTTAGCATTTAACCCAATTCAAGACCTAAAGTTATGGAATTTTCTCAAGAGGTAGCATTTGTTGGGGATAGTCTTAGTTAGGTAAAGTGTTCCTAACTTAGTCCAAAGTGTTTGAGCTGTGGTGGTTTCACCAACTTTCATAATCACACTGTCAGATAAGTGAAGAAAAATAGAGTTCCAAGCAACCTCATCTAATTCTTGTCTCTTATAGGCACTAATCTCAGTAGCCCATGTGCCATCAAGAGCAGCAACACATCTCTGTTGTAATACCAGATCTTTATTTTTCTGACGCCAGAGACTACAATCCCCAGTACCATTCCAAATTTCAACTTCAAATTTTTGTGCAATAGTCATATTGACAGATAAGATAATAACAGCAAGATTATACACACAAGAGTATAAATGATTCAAGTAATGAGATAGAATTACAGAGTGTCCAAGTATCAGGATAGATTAAAGAAAAATATCCAAGCCTACTTATCATGCAAGTTGGACAGTACTATAAAGCACGTTATACAATTCAAGGATGCAAATATACATAATTTATAACAACAGAATGATGATCAAAGTTGTCAAATAATTATCTAATATGAAAGTCAGTTTGTCAGGTTTAAGGAGTGATAACCCCTTAATCCATTACTCCCTATTGGAATCTTGTTGTTCAAAATCAAATAAGTGGATGAAGGATGAAATAAGAAAAAACAAAACGTGCCCTAAATGATCTATGCGATCGCATAATCCATTTAGGCTTGCGATCACATAGAAGGATGCAAAGAATTTAGAGGCAGCCAATGTTATGACTATGCGACCGCATAGTTATAGCCTATGCGGTCGTATAGTTATAAAAATATGACCGTTGGCTGGGTTTTTTCGAATTTTCTGGTGATTATTTGATGAAGCATTGCACCTTTTTTATTTAAGTTTGGAACCACTTCATAAAGGATGGTTGATACCTATATATATTCATTGTGCACATCAAATGATAATTCATTCAATTTTTAAGAGAAATTTTGTCCATTTTATATAATCAAAATTTTCTTTTTTCACTTGTTCTACTGAAGATTTACTTTGCTTTTTGGAGATCTTCATTAGCCATGTTTAATCCTACAAACTATTTGCCATTAAATCCTTAAAAGCATCATAGAGGAGGCAAATATCGTTTTTGGACAACGATTTTATCTTCGTGTTCAAGCCTTTTTTGAATTTATATTCATCATTTTCTTCTTCTTTGTTTCTTCTCTATTGCTGTATTTTTTATTTTTATAACATTCTCAAACAATATTTTCTCATTTTACTGCAATGGAGACGGAATCTACACTTGCTACAATCAAGATGATGAATCAAGACTTGGTACGTTTGGACAGATTTGATGGTACAAATTTTACTAGATGGTAAGACAAACTCAAATTCCTCCTTACGGCGTTGAAGATCTTCTACGTACTTGATCCAAAATTGGATTCTATTCCTGATGCAACAGAAGAAGATACTGATGAAGTTCGTGCAGAATGAAAGAAATGGAAAGAGGACGAATTAATATATCGTGGCCATATTTTAAATGCACTATCGGATCGTTTGTATGATCTCTACACTAACACTACTTCGGCAAAAGAAATTTGGTACGCACTTGAAAGTAACTATAAGGCCGAAGAGGAAGGTACGAAGAAATTCTTAATTTCAAAATATTTTGATTTCAAAATGCTTAATTAATATTCCTTTGTTGCCTCAAGTACATAAGTTGCAAGTCATTGTAAAAAAACTGAAAGCGGTAAAGATCGAACTTCCCGAAACTTTTCAAGTGGGAGCAATTATTGCTAAACTCCCGGGGTCTTGGAAAGGATATAGGAAAACGATTCTTCACAATTTCGAAAATTTTTCTTTGGAACAAATTCAAAAATATCTTCGCATGGAGGAATAATCAAGGTCAAGAGATAAGACTGAAAGTTCTTATGATGGCTCTTCGAAAGCCAATGTCGTGGACAATGTTGATAACTCCAACAAATACAAGAAGAAAGTGAAACTTCTTCGTCCCAAAAAGGATCAAGGGAAGTTCAAAAACAAATCCAAGGGACCTTGCTATGTTTGTGAAAAACTGGAACACTATGCAAGAGATTACAGGCATAGGAAACAACAAAATAAGGAAGGTCAAGTGAACTTCATTGATGAGATTATCGCTACGATGAGCGAATCAATGCAATCCAAGGGAAAGTTCCGGGTTGGTGGTATGACACCTGTGCAACCATCCATGTTTGTTATGATAAGTCTTTTTTCAAAACTTATCATGACATTGAAGATGGTCAAGAAATCCAAATGGGAAATGAAGGAAGATCAAAAGTGATTGGCAGAGGCAATGCGGAAATCATTTCATTTCGGGGAAGAAGATTTCTTTGACCAATGTCTTTCATGTACCAGAAATGAAAAGGAACTTAGCAAGTGAAGTTTTGTTGGGAAAACTTGGAATTAAAATTGTATTTGAGTCCGAAAAACTTGTACTAACCCATAATGGGTATTTTGTTGGAAATGGCTATTCTACTGATGGAATGGTTAAACTTTGTAGTCTTGAGGATAATTATAATAAAACAAATCATTTGCCTATGTTATTGATTCATTTAATTTATGGCATGGTACATTAGTACATATAGGAGTTAGTACTATGAAAAGAATGATTAAATATGGATTGATACAATGTGAAATTGATAACTTAGAAAAATGTAAGATGATTAAAAAGCCATTTCATAGTGTAGTAAGATCAACATACTTACTTGAAATTGTTCATTCTGATATATGTGAATTGAATGGCATGCTACAAGAGGTGGTAATAGATATTTTATTACTTTTATTGATGATTGCTCTAGGTATACTTATGTATATTTATTAAAGCATAAAGATGAAGCTTTTAGTGCCTTTTAAACGTATAAAATTGAAGTTGAAAATCAATTAGGAAGAAAACTTAAAACTTTAAAAAGTGATATAGGTGAAGAATATTTCTCTAATGAATTCAATTTGTTTTGTGAACAAAATGGAATAATACATCAATGTTCTGCACCACGAACATCTGAACAAAATGGTCTAGCAGAAAAAAAGAATAGGACATTCTTAGAGATGATAAATGCCATGTTATTGAATTCTGAATTACCTTATAACTTATGGGGTGAAGCCTTACTTAGTGCTTGTAATATAATTCCTTTGAAAAATGATAAGGTTTCTCCATATGAAATATGGAAAGGTAGAAAACCAAATATCGATTATTTCAAAATGTGGGGTGTCTTGCTTACTACAAGAATATGGATCCTAAGAGAACTAAATTAGGTCCTAGAGGTATTAAATGTACATTTGTGGGATATTCTTGAAATAGCAAGGTCTATAGATTATTAAACTTAGAATCAAATATTATAATAGAATCAAGGAACGTGGAGTTCTTTGAGAATGTATTGGCAACAAGAAATTCTCAAAATGAAACTTATTTAGACATTCCGACTTCTAGAGAATCACAAGGAAATACATCTACAAGAGATGTTGAAAGTAAACTTCAAAGAAGTAAGAGAATTAGAAAAGAAAAAGGTCTAGGATCGGATGAATTGGATTCCCAACTTATTTCATTCTACTTAGTAGAGGGAGATAAGAATGATGTTGCAAGAACAATTCATTTCATTCTTCAAATCGAAAGTGATCCTAAAACCTATAAAAAAACAATGTCTTCTAGAGATTGCATATTTTGGAAAGAAGCAATATATAATGAAATGGATTCTATTATTTCAAATAATACTTGGGAAATAGTTGATTTACCAAAGGGTTCTAAATCCATTGGTTGCAAATCGGTGTTTAGAAGGAAATATAATTCCGATGGAACACTCAATACCTATAAAGCTAGATTAGTAGTTAAAGGGTATCGTCGAAAGGAAGAAATAGATTACTTTGACACATATGCACATGTGGCTAGAATAACTTCGATAAGGATATTGTTTGCACTGGCATCTATATATGATTTACATGTTCATCAAATGGATGTCAGATGACATTCTTAAATGAAGATCTCGAAGAGGAGGTCTATATGGAACAACAAGAAGGGTTTGTTCTACGGAAAAATGAACATAAAGTGTGCAAACTAATCAAATACTTATATGGATTAAAACAAGCCCCTAAAAAGTGGATTGGAAATTTGATTTTAAAATAATGTCAAATGGTTTTAATCATAACTCGGTAGACAAAAGTCTTTACACTAAAGTAAATGATAGTGTAATCACATTAATATATCTATATGTTGATGATATGTTAAATCATTAGCAACAATATAGACGAAATCAAAGAAACAAAGATGTTACTATCCTCCATGTTCAAAATGAAAGATCTTGGACAAGTGGATACTATTCTTGGAATAAAAAATTAAAAAGGACATTGGGGGTTTTACATTGAGCCAATCACATTATGTTGAAAATATAATAAATAAGTTCAAACACTTGAACATTAAACATGCTAATACCCCCATTAGATCCAAGTATCAAATTGATAAAGAACGATGGTAGAGCAATAGCTCAAATAGAATATGCAAGTGCAATTGGAAGTCTTATGTACGCAGCACAATGTACAAGACCTAATGTAGCATTTGTCGTGAGTAAACTAAGTAGGTTTACTAGCAATCCAAGTTCTAAACATTGGAAGGCCATTGGTAAGGTTCTTGGTTATTTAAAGAAAACCAAAAATCTTGGACTACAATATACAAGATTCCCTAAAATCTTGGAAGGATATACTGACGCAAGTTGGATATCGAGTGCAGGAGAAAATAAGTCAACTTCAGGTTGGGTATTTACTCTTGAAGGAGGTGCAGTTTCTTAGAAGTCTAAGAAACAAACTTGCATTACTCACTCAACAATGGAGTCGGAGTTTGTAGCATTGGCCGAAATTGGAAAAGAAGTTGAGTGGCTAAGAGATTTATTATATGAAATACCTTTAGATATAAATGATATTTCTTCAATACCTAAAATACCTTTAGATATAAATGATATTTCTTCAAGACCTATCGTGTGTGATAGTCAAGCTACTTTTATTCGAGCTTATAACGAAGTATATAATGGAAAGTCTAGACATATAAGTCTAAGACATGAGTATGTAAGGAAGTTAATAAAACATGGAATAATTTCTCTCACATTTTTTAAGTCTAGTAAGAACTTAGCGGATCCGTTTACTAAACTTCTCACGAGATAGTTAGTAAGATTGACATCACGTATGATGGGGGGGGTTGAAACTCCTTAATTAAATCCACCAATGATAACAATCCTACCAAAAGTATACAAAACAAGTATATTTAGGTTCAAGGAGTAATAACAAGTCATTCGATAAGTGGATGGATTTCAACACTATTGAATTTATTAAACCCTATCATTTGATAAATAGTGTTGGTTGTTACTGTTGAAGGGATGAGTTATAATTAAACATCTTAATGAAGTTCATTATGGGGTATAACTATCTCTAAAAGTAACAAAGATACTGGAAGAACTTCACCTATGTGAATTTTGAGGTGGTGCCGCTTCATTAGAGAATTGGAGTTGTCTCTCTTTAAAAGTTCAAAGAAAAAATGATAACTGCAAGGCCATATCAGCACTAAACGAGTTGAGGAACTTGTGAAAATTTAACACTTGTGTGTGTGATTTCATCGGTATTGTCACAAGAAATAACCGGTTCAAAGCGTTCTAGCTACTTGGAATTTCGATAATGCTTTATGAGATTTACACTATGGTTAGATTCAAATCGAAAGATATCTAATTCTTATGCATGAGTGTTGATATTTGATTATGTGATTAACTTTGATTTTGAACAAGTGCATGATTGTTGGAATCTTGTTGTTCAAAATCAAATAAGTGGATGAATGATGAAATAAGAAAAAACTAAAAAAAAAAAAAAAAGTGCCCTAAATGATCTATGCGACCGTATAAGCCATTTAGGCTTGCGTCGCATAGAAGACTGCATGGAATTTAGAGGCAGCCAATGTTATAACTATGCGACCGCATAGTTATAGCCTATGCGGTCGTATAGTTATAAAAATATGATCGGTGGCTGGATTTTTTTGAATTTTCTGGTGGTTGTTTGATGAAGCATTGCACCTTTTTGATTTGAGATTGGAACCACTTCGTGAAGGATGGTTGATACTTATATATATTCATTGTGCACATCAAATGATAATTCATCCAATTTTTGAGAGAAATTTTGTCCAATTTATATAATCAATTTTTTCTTTTTTCACTTGTTCTATTGAATATTTACTTTGCTTTTGGTGATCTTCATTAAGCTTGTTTAATCCTACAAACTATTTGCCATTAAATCCTTAAAAGCATCATAGAAGAGGCAAATATCGTTTGAGGACAACGATTTTATCTTCGTGTTCAAACCTTTTTTGGATTTATATTCATCATTTTCTTCTTCTTTGTTTCTTCTCTTGCTGTATTTTTTATTTTCATAACACTCCCTCAGATTCCCAGAAGATCTTGGACAAAGGAAAGTAATGTCAGATTACATACCTTAATAACCAAGACAAAATATGACCAAAAACAATTTGATAATAGCATGAAAAAATTAGGGTTGAGAAGTTTATACCAGTCTAAAATCTCAAAATTTCAGAAAGAATGGTGGAGTGCTAGAATACCAGAATTGAATCAAAAACTCCAATTAGTGCAAGAAACCCCCAACGAGTCACAATGACTCAGTACAAACTCAATAGTTAGTCGAGAAATTGGTCGGAATTGGAGTGAGTCAACTCAACTCACTAGAACTCAGTACAAGTTACAAGTATCACCACACTCAATAGTGAGTCCGCAGCAAAATCACCAAAATTCAGTGGAGAAACACCAGATCTTTCAAGATTTGAGGCGAGTCAAAAGATATTTTAGAGGAAAACAAATTTAACCTTAAGAAAAATAGAGTATCGAAGAAGATCTCTTAGATCTAGCCCCAGAAGATACAAAATCTTAAAACAAATCCAACCAAATGTTGAATCGAAGGCAGATCAAACAAATACCTTTTCAGAAAATGAAATTTTCACAAGAAACTCTTAAAACAATTTCAGATTTCAAAAATAAAGTAAGATGTTTTAAAACATAGGGTTTTCAAAAAATAAAACCCTAACCCTTGGCTTTCCAAAAAAATAGGAGAACGAAATTCCGATACCACTTGTTGGTCTCAAAATAGTAAAGATAACAAGTTTTAACCAAAAATGTTTGTTAGAATAAAAATACAGAAAATAAAAAAGCCAAGAACACGAGGATTTTTTGCCACTAAGGCCCGGATGTTCAGCCAATAGGCCTAATCATGACGTTTAACATCTACAAAGTAGATTATACTCTAGATTCACTAAAATCAACCAATAATTTCTTTCGCTTCTCTATATTACAACATACTATACTCCTTACAATCTTTCAATTTGTACACTAAATACAACCAAGAACCCTTCACAAAAAACTAAAGAGATTGAATTATGAAGAAGAAAAAGTACAGAAAACCCTAGAAAAATACACACATAACAGACTAAGCCAACCCTCAAATGAACGCGTTTTGGAAGTTAAAACATCACCCAAGAATTTCTCAAATCCAACAGTTGAGGAGTGGCCACATGTAGGACCAGATCTCAATCATTTAAGAGAGTCAAAGTCACATTTATAAGGTGCGGTTTATCACAAATCGGAAGTCCAACTCCAGCAGTCCAATTCCAAACATAATACCAATAATAGTGAGGCAGGCCAACATCAACAAACATTCCAAAGATCTTATTAAATGCTGTAATTTTCGACAAAATGTTTGAATAAAAAATAAATATAATATGATATGAATTTTAAGAAATATGTAGATAAAAAATAAAGGGAACAATACATAAATCCTATATATAAGAATTACATTTCAAAAATAACAAACTTCAAAAATCTTTTCAAAATATCAGGTATTAAATCAATTAATTAAATATTTTAATTATAATATAATATAATACAATTACCCTAATTTATTAAATTTCAAATCCAAATCATTCTATCTCTCTACTCTCTATCCTCTCCCTACCCATTCTCTCCATCGGAGGCGGCCATCTACTCCGGCGGCCGNTATTAAATCAATTAATTAAATATTTTTATTATAATATAATATAATACAATTACCCTAATTTATTAAATTTCAAATCCAAATCATTCTATCTCTCTACTCTCTATCCTCTCCCTACCCATTCTCTCCATCGGAGGCGGCCATCTACTCCGGCGGCCGCTCCGACGACTTAAAAAATTCCAAAAAATTAAAAATTGAAAATCACACCCCACCCCATAGGTCCACCTACCACCACCCACCTCCACCTCCTAAAAAAATTACCAGAAAAATTTCAAATCACTTTACATAATCAAGCCACTGACACGCGTCATCCGTGGCTAATTGTGACCAAATTTGTATTCAATGTGACTAACTGTGACCAATTTTGTGCTAATTGTGACCGATTGTGACTTGGTCATATACGGTAACAATTAGTCACAACCAATCACAATGAACACAAATTATGACGAAAAGTGTCACTTGCAGAACTTAACTGTAACGCCCCGACCC
>CAIGRT010011875.1:0-22964 GCA_903798405.1 Fraxinus platypoda
CTGGGTTTATTCATGACATGGCCCTATGTGCATAAGCGACTTATGGACGGCGTTTAATAGACAAATGGTAAGGTTAATTAGACCGTAATTGTTTATAAAAGATGAAGATTAATTCAAGGAAAAGTGAATACCTATATGCAGAATAAACAAAATACAGAGAATAGATTCAAAATCTTGTCCAGAGAGATATTTTCAGGTTCTTTAAATTTCAATGCAAGTTTCAGTTTGTATACGACAGCCACCGGCTTCTTCTTCCAACTCAGAACATCCGAGCTTCCCACTTGCCTCAACTCTTTTGGTGCTCTTATATCAAGCAATTGAGCATTGGAATCATCGGCCAGAGCGAAGCCACCGGAATATTCGTTCTACAAGCTACATCAATCGCCCAAGGTACAAAAACGTTGGCGATAACAAGAGTCAGAGAAAACTGAAGCTTGGAGAAGAGCCGTACGGCTCTTCCATTTACTCCACACAGCCATGGCAAAGCCACATGGATCGACTCCTCGACCATGGCAAAAATCGTATCAGCGGCAGGCAGAGATGGTGGAGAAACTGGTTGGGGTAGTTTAGTTTGGGGTTTTAGGGGCGGAGCCTCCAAGGGAGATGAAGCACTCCGGGCGTACGATATAGCAGCCCAAAGATTTCGAGGCCGAGATGCAATCACAAACTTCAACCATTATCGGAAACTGAAGAAGATGATGTTGAATCAACCCAAAGATGCAGTCACAATGGATTCCAATCCATTTTCACGTAGAAGATACGGTTAATAAATCGTTAATGAATAAATTAATTATAATTAAGTGTATTAATCAATTCTTTAGGTTTTAGGCCGTACTTAGCCTAATTTCCCCAAAGTTGTATCAGTTTTTGCGCAATCACCCACCGTTCTTCAATTTTAGAGGCACTACATGTATTATTTGCGGGTGAAAGAAACTAAAAGGTGATCTTGCTAATTATGAAGGAATCTAATAAATATGCACTTTTCTACTTTCCGGTAGTCGGCTTAATTATTTATTTTCTTTTACCAAAATAATAATAGATATTCCTTGTTGACTTAAAAAAATGCGTCTATAGAATCTCAATCACCTCCCCTCCACGTAGGCGTCAGCTGCACACTTGAACGCCCTATTAGGAGGCAAAGGTTGTTGGTCGAGAAAAAAGTCTGACGACCGTTTGCACTCCGACGATCAAGTCAACTGTCGGACAAGAGATAATATGAGTGCAAGTAACGGGATAAGGTGATTTCATTAGGATTAGAGATTTCATTACCTTAATTGTGAAGTGTACTCATATATATGTGGAGCAATAAAAATGAGCCAAGTGAGGCAATGGACCGACCCAATTCTAGGCTGAAAAAGAGGTTGCTTGATTAATTGGCCCAATCCAATTGTCGATATCGATGTCGAATCAGCCCATGTAGGACCCCTCCGTTATGTGCATGTCACGTAATTTATGGATATAACATACCTAGTCAATATGTTAATTTTATTATCAAATAGTATCGCGTCAATCCGTTATTTGCTTATTTTCTTGAGGTGTAATATATTTGTAATTACACATTCGATTTCTAGTCATGTCCTCCATGACCATCTGTCTATATATAGTCTATAATTAACCATTTATGTGATCATATGTTCAATATATAATCCTTGTTTATAGTGTCCCATGCATTTGCAATGTTGTAGCATAGCTACTCAAGTATCATTTCAATTTCCTCTCATTCATTTGATGAAAACTTTTCTTTACTTGGCAGTGTTGCTTAGTTATGTCACTAAACTAATCATGGCCATTAAACTTACGGAAATCGTTAAAAGGTATACTTACTATCATGAATTTCATCTGAACACAAAGGTAATCCGACTTTTGGGTATTAAACTTTGTTTAATTTTCTCTGTACATGTTTAAGTAACCCAGAAGGATAGCCATTGGAAGAACCTCGGACCATGTCCAGGGACTGCGGATGCCACTATTCAGTTACTCGCTACAATTTCATGAGGACATGGTGGTACGTTAAACTAGATTATAGAAGAAAAATCTATCACAAAATATATCATTTACTCGCTACAATGCAGGAAGTACATTGTCCAAAAGACAGAAATCCAGGAAGTACATTGTCCAAACGACAGACTTGCCTCTATTCTCTTCATTACAGAAATTTACTCGTGTTACATTAAAAGGTCAGTTGTACAAGAAAACTTGTATATGCTCTATATTATATACATTATAAAGTATCTACATTACGCAGGTGCCGATCAAGGGTGGCGTACTCCACATAGAGGTCAAGTTGTGTGTCTCGGACAGTCAAGTAGCATGTCTGATCACGATCACTCCCAACTCATCAGCATCTTCCAGACGGCCTGCTCAATCTCTTCCCTTGAGACGGATAAACCATTGCCTTCATCAAGTAAAACTCTGTATACTTCCCACTCCCTATCTCCAATCATATACCTCCCAATTTCAGCCTGAAAAGGGAACCAGATCAAATCAATTTGCAAAGAAATCAGGAAATGAGACTTACAAAACGAATAAGCTCACAACCCATATACCAGATTTTTGTTTATCTATATTTCTTATGAATTAATATCTTCTCTCTTTATTCTTGTGTTTGTGCGTGTCTTAGTCTCATAGTGAACCATTTCTCTTTATGAGCTCCAGGAGATGGAAAATTTCTCTTTCAAGCATATACTATTTGAACTATATCCAAATATAAGTATCACTTTTCTTAGAGATGTCAGGCTAAGCCTTGAAAAATTATAAGTACTTGAAAGAAAAGTAAGACGACTTTAGTTGTATTTTTAATTAAAGTTACTCCTTTTTCCCCCCTTTGCTGGCAAACATGTTTTGGATAAAAAGTTCCTTAAAAAGCTACATTTAAGCTAAACATATGTTTTGGCTATGCTTAAAGTTACGTTTTTACTTTTTTTTAGGCTCAGCTAAACATGCTCTCAATGCAAGGACACCCATTCCACATACACAATCACTACACCAGTATAGCAGTAACCACATAAGAACTGCAGGTTTTGCCATTAATCAAACTACTAGACACAAATACGACAACCATCTACTGCATAATAAAATGAGATGGTGAATTCGGCTAGTGCATTTTTTGAAAGAAACATAAAAAAGGGCAAGTAAAGCATGATTATAGGGAAGTACCGAGAAAATGACACTGTTGAGCATCTTGAGAGCAAGAGTGATATCATAGAAAACCAAGGGACGTCCCTTTCCCGATAACTCTACAGGGTTTGCAACTAGCAATTCAGTATCAGGGCCACGGCTGATGACTGCTACTCTAAGAGGACGACTTAGTTCCATTCGAAGACGAGAACACAATGCATTCTGTTTGCTTGAGTCAACTATTTTGTTACCGTCCGCTTGCATGATAAATAACTCCAGCTCACATCCTGTGTTCTCTTTCCTTGTCAATCGCCCATAAGAAATCTGGTAAAAACCATAATGTGATACAATAAGAAAGTTGCGTGACTTGCATCTAGAAACATTACATATGAACAACTTATGCTGGTTATAAAAGAACCGAAAATTGATCGAGAAGATAACTTCTTGCAAATACAGCATGCTAGTATTGCGTCATGTGATTATCAGGAAAGGTAAGAAAATCCTTTAAATCAATATTGGGTCACAGATTACACAAATGTAAGAATGCACTTAAACCATATGACATGTTTGGTAGGGAGGATATGATAGCACTAGATGGTATTAAGCCCTTGTTTGATCCTCATTATTTCCAAAATTATTTCCTTCTTTTTTAACCACACATTCTCCATCAATCTACTATTCCAAAATGCATTCTTAGCCAAAAATGGGGCTCAAACAGCGCTAAGAAAGAAAAGAAAAGTTAAAATCTTGTTTATTATTACTCTCAAGTCTTTTTATTATACTCTCCAGTCCTATCCAAGTCCTTCTAATAGTGCAAGGAGGGAATATGAGAATTCGGCACTCTAAAGCTGCAGACTTTGTTGTTGTGACTGACACGAAAAAAATGGGAGAAGAGACCAAATGGCAGCTGATTGTATCACAGGGCACTATTCAAGTTATATCAAAATAATCTCAGAAAAGGATAATGACACGAGTCAGTAATTCACCCAAATAGATGGAAAATTTCAGACCATTAGTTAACATATTATGCCCCTGTTTGACACCCTTTATTTTCTCATTCTCATTCTCATTTTTTTATCTTACTTCATTTCAACCACACATTCTTCCAATAAAATAATATTACACACAAATCTAAAATTTTTCATAACTTTTCCACCACACATTCTCCCATCAATCACTATTCTAAAAATTTTTATCTTCAAAAAATGGGTGTCAAACACACCCTAATTCTTTTTGATATTTAGGTTATCTGTTAATCTAATTGAGATGACTTAAACATTCTCATTTTTTTCTCTTACTTCATTTCAACCACACATTCTTCCAATAAAATAATATTACACACAAATCTAAAACTTTTCATAACTTTTCCACCACACATTCTCCCATCAATCACTATTCTAAAAATTTTTATCTTCAAAAAATGGGTGTCAAACACACCCTATACATCAACATAAAGAAAGTTACGCACCTGGATGTTATAATCCTTCAAAGTTCGCATTATATCATACAGGAGGCCTTTGTGATCCTGACAAACAATTTGGACAAGCGTGTGAGCAGGACTCAACAAATTATCCATCATGATGGATGGAGTTCTGAAAGCCACAGATCCAATTTGGCATTCATCGGGTGTGTCCACGTTAAACATCTCTTCAGTAAATTCATCAGGAAGAAATGATGGTGCTTGTGAACATGCAGTAGTTTCAGGGCCCACCATTTCTATATCACAACTAATTATAGCGTCCCCGAGAACAGCTTTTAAACGGTCATATGTGTCTTCCTGTCTCTTCTTTGTGTGTAAAAGTTCCCTGATAAGAAAATTGTGAAGCATACCAATTAGTAAGTCCTTGAACATAGATAGTGATCAAATTTAAAACAATACTTAGACATTCACTTGCAAGTTAACATCTACTTAAGAAATAGTGCACAAAAATGAAATTCTGTAGTTTTATTTCACTTCTATATACTCCGTTATTCTCGGAACTTGTATTACAATTTGCTTATAATTGATCTACATCCCTTACAGGACAGGATGCTGATCCAACTTTTGCTGAGTATTCAAGTCCTACAATCTAGATTTACTTGTTTGAGAAAGATCATGAAATACGTCCACAAAAAGAAAAGTATCAAGATGACTAACTAATAATAGAAATAGATAACTATTTTGTGAATACTGAATACTGTGATTGATAAGTATTTCCATAGCGGTGCACGAACAAGAAAATAGGAGCAGAAAAATGAATAGCAATAGAGTGAGAATAACCAAAAAGCTGATATTAATTAAGAACTAAGAAGACTGCGCAAAGAATACAGAACCTTGTGTCGGTGATGAAGAAGAGATCCATCACTTTCTCGTCGGGAGTGGTTGATACCTTAACTCTCTTTATCGTAAGCTCAAGTTCGCATAGGACCTTTGTCACATCTGCCAAAAAATTTGTCCATAATTCAACTAGTTGATCTAACCCACATGTCCTCCTTGGTCGAGATACTTTACTATCCAACAACATGGCAGAACTAGGGGCAAATATTGGATAAATTTAAACACCAAACATGAATAATAATTAAACTATCAGAAAATGCCATACAGTTCTCATATCTTTACGATTCGAGGACGATGAGGAACCACGAATAAATCGAGCCCCTGTTTCGTACAGATCCTATAAAACAAATTTTGTCCCAAACTCATTTTTAACTAGACATTCTCTTAGTAAAATAATTTTGCATGTGGACCCAAAACTTTTCCATAGTTTTTAACCATGTATTATGCAAAAAAAATAAATCATTTTTCGCAAAACCTATTCTCGAAAAATCTACGTCAAAACAGGCCCTGAAATTATATCATTGAAACATAAAAACTCAAAAGAGTTCCAAACAAGAAACAAAGAGCAGAACGGAGTCAAGCAAATGAAGATCAACTGAAAAAATTCTAAAAATGAATATAATCATTCCTATACAAAGTTCTGCAACAAAATTTGGGAATTACCGTGCAAAAGGCCTCTCCTATCATGGCAACAGAACTTCAAAAGGAACACATCCGGAGGCCTTGACTGCTGCAATTGATCCCTGTAATACGGAATATCAGAAGCCAAGAAACAAGAAGGGCATGCATCCAACAATCTCTTCTTCAATAAACCCCATCTTGTACTCGGTTTTCCAATAACCCAAATTACTAAATAGCACCATTTTCCATCCGTGGATACATCTTCATACACAGTAAAAAAATAAAAAATGAAAGTTAGTAGCCATAAATACAGGCAAGTCTGCATAGACAGAGACATGATTCATGCAGCAGAACTGAATTACTTCCATTTTCAACAACTTAAATCGACCTCCGAAAAACAGTAATAATTAAATCATAACTTACAGAAGAAGACGAGCAGAAAATTATCAAGAATCCACAACAAAATTTTCACAAGAATTTGCAGTGCCTTTAACAATTCATCAAACAGGATACCGACAAAATAAATATGTGTCTGTATTTATGCATTCTGAATTTTAACAGAAACCCAAAACTTGTTTACATGCAATACAAATAAATTGTTTCATAAGCGTACCAATTCTGACAACAGTAAGCTCAAAGAAGAGGATTATGCGGCAAAGATCACAGCCCAAACCAGTCTTGTCTGTACAATTTACAGTTATTATACTGGGTTCCCCTTCTATCTCTGATTGCCTGATTAGCACTGCATCATCATACAAAATCCCCATCTTTCCCACCTCTTTTTGCTCTTATTTTTTACTAATCAACCAAACAAACCGAATCTTTCTCTACCAAAAATAAAACTTTAATGTAAAAACAAAGTGGGTTCTGCTCATTAAAGTAAGAGGAAAATCTTTGGTTTGATTTTTCACATTTTCTTTACTATATATGTACAGCAAGAGAGACGAGGGTCGTTTTCAGTGACCAAACAGGTGTTGAAAGTGAAACGATTTGCAACCTGATATTTCTTGTGAATTTCTTGAGCTTTGGTGAAGGGCCAAAAGGTGGGGTGGGGTGGGGTGAGCAGGTGTTGTTCATTTGTCTATTTTGCGATGATTGAGACACCTTGGGAGAACCGTGAGAACTACTTCTCTGCTGTTATAAGTCGTCTCGAGCACGAGATCGTGCCTCTATTCATGTTTCCATAAAAAGTAATTTATAAATAACTTTTTTATTTCGTCAAAATTAAACATTAATGTTGTGGATATAAAGATGAATATATATAACGTAATATGAAGTAAATATCACAAACACATAAGAATAAAAGATAATTGACAGAGAAAGGAGAATTCACTAGAGTACGAAGAAAGAATACAAAAATATTGTGTTTACAATATTGTTTTAACTTATCTAAATCACAATAGAGATCTAGAGTGTGTTTGATGGAGATTAAAATCAGATTAAAATTGAAAAATTAGTCGTTATTGTTGACTTTTATTAGACGAGTGGAACTCAATAACAACTATATTTTCAATTTTAATTGAATTTTAATCTCTATCGAACACGTCCCTAATATATATAGAGAATGTTTCGAACTTTAGAAATAGAGTTATAGATGGAAAAGAATGCTGAAAACGCGTAAAAAAGGGGTCTGGTCCGAACGAATAGCTAGGTCCACGTAAAACGAACACCAATACTCCTGTTTTGAGTGCTTGAGCGAAAGACGAGAGCTAAGCGAACAGGAATACGCCGAAAATTTCTCTCTAATCCATATCCTGACCTCTTTAAGTCCAACACAAATTTCAAACTTTCAATTGAATTTCAACTAGAATTCCTAAATAGATTCAAGTCACACACCATAATTCTAAAAATTAATTTAATCATATATTCATAATTTTTATTTATTTATTACTAACATGTGTAGTACATTTTACTACTATTATCTCCTAGCCCTGGTTTGATTTCCGTTATTTTCAAAAATACGTTTTTTTTTTTTTTCAAGTACATATTTTTCAATAAAATAATATTATAGGCAAATTCAAAAAATTTCCTTATATTTCAACCTCACATTCTTCGTCAACCTACTATCTCAAAATGTATTTTTAATAAGAGCAAGGCATGTTCTTTTACGTTCTTTCTACGAATAAAAATAAGAGCAATATATCTTTGCATCTACAGAAAAGTTGAATGAGAATATGTACCCTATATCACGATAAATTGACTGTCTTTTTACTATAATGATTGCTGAGTCATGAGCGGTATATAGCCGCCTTCACGTGTCCAAAGTTGTGGATGGTCCGCTCACGTGTCTCACTTGCTTATCTTTTCGCTTTGAATTTTCGTGTAAAAGAGTTTTATTTTTTAATACTTCCAAAATTTTATAGCATTTGTTTGTCACCGTGAAAATAATTCTATGTTTAGTTTAGATAAAAATTATATTTTCAGTAGATTTAAATAAAAGTTAATGAAATGTATAATTAAAATTCATTGTTAATTATAACTTATATTTTAATTAATTTTTTTTTAACTGAATAAAAAATGGGCTAATAATTATTTTCTTTTTGTTTATTGATAATTTTTTATTATATAATTTGCATTTTTAGTCTACAATCTTTTATGAAAGATGCGATATTGTTCCCAACCAATTTTTCATCACATTTTCTTCCCAAACCTTAAAAAATTAGCATATCCAATCCTCTTTGTGGTTTCCACCCATTCCAGTCGTTAAGTCGAGTCAGATGAGCTACACGTGCTTCTTTGTGAAGGGAAAAAATAGGCTAGCCAGTTGAACTCATTAGAAACAACAAACAATTTATTAAGATTTGATGTTTCATCTTGAAAAATCAACATTATTAAGATGAGTAATTCAAATTCTTATAAATTGGTTTATGAAATTCATGTACTTTTTTTTTTTTAGTTTTAATCGGATCGAATTGCTCGTTGGAACTTAATGGACTCTAATACCATATTAAAACTTGAGATTCTATCTCAAATGTTCAACCTTATTATGAAGATTGACCCAAATACTTACAAATTGATTTATATTTTCATCTTTATTCGATATGAGATTTTATCTTAACAATTTAATGAACAAAATGATTGTCTTTTATGAAATAAATATTAAAAAAGATATAGATAAATCAAAACACTCCTTGCTCACTAGCCTAAGACAACCATCGAGACCCAACACCATCCACATACAACATTCGCCTAATATATGTATACGTACATATGTTTACACCCTCCCTCCATTTCTCTTCCAAGATGTAAAGGATGGGGATAGAAATCTCCTAGATTCTACAAAGCCATATCTATTTTTTTGGAAAAAAAACCCTTCCTCCCCCTCCCTATGCAACAGGAGGATGGGGTGGGCGGTGGTAGGTGTACAAATGTGTGTATCAGTGTACGTATATATATGTATAAGAAGGCGTGTGACGGTGGTGGTAGCTAAGGTAGGGGTTGGATGGAATTGAGAAGTCGAACATATATTTTTTTTTTAAATTTTTTTAATGAGTTTAATTGGTTGGACGATTTTGTCCTTCATATAAAAGCTTATGCAGCTCACCTAACGTGACATAACGGCTGAAATTGACGGAAAAACTGTGCGGAGGGACGTAGTCTGCTAAGTTCTTAAAGTTTGGAGACAAAATGTGATAAGAGATGGGTTAGGGACAACATCGCAAGTTTCATGAAAGGTTGCACACTAAACATGCAATTTACTCTAATTTTAATAATTACCGGTAGTGATGAGAGATAAAATGAAGTATAAAGTTTGTTCTCTACCCTCCTTAGACTTCCTTGTGTAGGCTCACTTGTCTACTCTTTTTCTCTCTTTGTTTTAATCAAACACGTGAAATCATATACAATCTTTATTCAATAATACCGATTGTCGCTGCACGAGCAATAAATGAATGAATACAATCGACTCAACTAGGATAAACTAAAAAAGTGGTAGTAAAACATACAAGCTCACGGATCACCTTATTCGTCGTAAAAATACCTGAAAATATCAAAAGTGAACTTATTGCCTCGTATAAATAGTTATTTTTCTATTTAATTGTTTTTCAAACGATTGGCAATCATTAATGCAATTCTATATTATAAATTAACTAAATTAAATAAAAAATATTATCGCTAGAAGAAAATATATATTTCATTCATTGCAAAATTTGAAAAATAAGGATAAGAATGACACAAGGGTGCATGGTCATTAATGACGTGGGCACCAATAATGTTGATTATTTTATTGGAAAAATGGAAGTGTGGGATCTTTATGTAAATAAAGTTTGGGAATATTCCCAGTAGGCAATGTCTTTTTCGGGTTTTGTATCATATTTGTGCGAGACTAAAAATATATTAGTAATTAATGTATTGTTTTTTGAGAATTTAATTTGATAAAACGAAATTGGTGCAAAGTTTAAAATTAGTTTCGTAATTTTATTTGTTTATTTTTTGGCGAATCTATCGAATTTATTGTATGTTGATACGTGTATTTCTACACTTATTCAGGGTTTTGAATAATGATATTTTATAATTCTTTTGATAAAATATTACCTAATTTGTTATGTAGTGTGTTTAATAGGTAAACCTCGTGATTTGATAAAAAATTGAAGAAAGCAAGCTAAAAATAGAGAAAAATGATGAAATTCAAAGTATATGGACTAAATTGCAACATACTCAAAAATTGTGTCGAACCTCACGATAAAGATTTGAGAACGTTATGGTTCAATTGGATGAAAAAGAAGTCAAATGGATGAAATATAGTCAGATTATTATCACACATCAAGTTTCAGTCGAAAAAGTTATGCTCTGAATTTTCTGCCTCGGATTGAGACTCATTTTTGACATAGCACGTCCGAATTAGAAAATGATATCTAAATAAGAATTGTATCCATTTGAGTTAACTTTTCAACGCACTTTGAATGACCTCAATTGGATATCGAAAGAGAAAGATATAATAAAAATACTGAAAACTGCTCGACAGCCAAAATTTAGCCTATGTGACTGCAATGAAGGATTTTTGTGCAGTCGCCTTTATCTCCAAAACAACAACATGTGCGAATTAATGTTCTACCATGTTGCTGCAATCAGTTCTACCATGCGGACGTAAGGCACAATTAAGAGGAAAAAATATGGTTTCCTTCTTTTGATGAAATTCTATATGGAAACAATCTTTTTGGCATCCTATATATTCCAAAACTCGAGCAGGACGTCCCCAACCTCCATTCGACCTAATTCTATATGTTTTGGAGGCGAAAAACAAATCTATACATCAAATCAATGCGAATCATACAAGGAATTTGAAAATTCATAACTCAGTTTCAAGATTCAAGCCAAGAATGTGGATCTTTCCTACTTCTTCTTTAATTCTTATTTTCGGGTATTTTTTTCCAGTTTTTCTTGTGTAATTTAATTATAAGAATGTTATGCTAATTTTTTCTTGTATTAGATGAATGATGAACCTTATTAAGCGTTAATTTTATTTCAAGACTCGTTTAATTTAATTTTTTATCGTGTTCTTGATTGCTATGCATTTAAATTTTGTTGTTTGAATGATTGGTCATCATTTAGATAACTTGCTATCTATTCGTAGTGTTAGGAGACTCACAATAGGTAAAACACTGCATATTTAACACACGTGCAATAGATATTAGGAATAATATGTATTGCGCGTGCAATCGCGTGAAATAATCATGTCATTAAATGCATATTTTCATATGAATTCGGACTAGAAATAAGATCGGACCATGTTAAAAATAGATTTGATATTTCTTGGAAGTGAATATTGAATAAAATTGGATTATTGATTATCATTAACATTAGAAAACACTACTTTATACGGGTCGAGAATTGAAAATAACATTAATAAGGGAATTCAGAAATCCAATATATTAATAACATATTTGATAAAAACATCTTGTTATTGCTTTCGTAGTTAAAAGTAGTAGAAAAATTAATCAAACTCTTTTGTGTTACTATTAATCAAATTTAATAATAAACTATAAACTAAAGTTAAACATTATTCATCTCGGAACGATAACTTTAAACTCACTTTATCTATTACTTGCCAACAATCATATACGCTTGCGGATTTCGCACAGACATATGTATTTTCACTCGCGATCTCAAGTTCGAATAAAAGAAAAGGATCTTGACAAGTTAAAGTTTGCACAAAGCTTTATCATGACATGAATTCTTATCAATATTTTGAAAATATATCTCGACTTTGATTTAAAAAAAAAAAAAAAATTAAAGAGTCAGAGCAAATAAATAAGTAAACAAATTTTTGGGATTGTTTTGGAGTGAATTGATCGGTTTTTGAGGTTTCAATCTTTATGATTAATGCAACCAACTTGTTCCAAGTCATATAAAATTGATTCATGCCTACCAAGTTTATTTAATATTTACTGTGGAAATGAATTAGTTAAAGTAATTGTAATATATTGGTAAAAAGTAATAATCAGGAATTAATGATGACAGATTAAGTTTGTTTAAGACCTTAAACTAATCAAGAACGATGAAAAAGTAAAAAAGGAAAAAAAGACACATTTCCACTTGTTTATTTGGGGTTGAAAAGAATAGGAATAGGTTAAAACCAAATTGGAATAAAATTTGTTGGGTGGTCCACTAAGGTTTTCAACCACATATAATAGATAATTAGGTACTCATAATGTCATTATAACGCAGTAATGAAAAGTACTTACTGCTAAGAACTTATCACTAATAATGAAAATAAAAATATAATAATGAGTTCAATCAGATGTATTAAACAAAATTGAACAAGTCGAGGAAGTCAGAATTATCACACAAAAAATAATTAAATTAAAAAAACCGTGTATTTTGAAGTCTAGTCTCGTATCAGGCAATCGATTAATTTTGACAGTTTTTTCTACACGTTACCCATGTATGGAATGAGACTCACGTCTGAACTCTCCTAATTTCCATCTTTTTCGAACTTTTAGAATATCGAGTTTAAGTCATCCGTTATCTATTAATTAATACAATATCGAGCGGTAGAGAATTTAATTATTAATTTATAGCAAGCCAAGGTTAGATTAATTTGGTGTCGCATGATTCTTTTGTACAGTGTTACATTTTCATGGTTGTGAATACATTGATAAACATCAAATCAACATGTCGTGGCATACTTTTCTCTCAATTGAATTAGTAAAATTAGACGGGGATAAATGGACGCGTGACATACTTATTAACCAAGCTTTCAAAATGAAATAAAGACTAATATGTGTAACATCTTAAATTCCTGTTATTCTTTAAATTCTTCACGTTCAATTCACATGATATAGAAATTCATACCACAAGCAAGTACGAAGTAATATTTCCTTAACGAAGTACTAAATTTTTAAAAAATTTACGTTGTTTTGTTAAAAGTTCAAAATCAAGCAATTTATTTTATATATTAATCTTAAAATTAAATTGATTTCATTGAAATAAATTGCATGGGGCAAAATGTAAATATCCACCAAAATATCTTGTCCCATAATAAGAAGCTAGCAAGACTAGCTAGACTATTGGTCCAACACATTGCATCAACCAAGATTTTTATATGATAATCAATACTATTATTTTTTGGACATATTAAAGCATGATAAAGACTCAAACCCTGCAAATATTTTTGTGTATAATAGTCGCTGGTGATGGGCAGATCAAAGATTGTGACATAGCCCACCCAGTACTTTTTTGAAGTTGCTTTCATAAATTTGTTTTTCATTCTTGTTTTAATCTTAGTGTGAATGTATTGACGGCTACAACTACTGATAAGTAAAAGTCATCAACGTCGTGATAGAGTAGTTCTGCTATTTGTTATTATTGATCATTATCTATTGAAGGTGACGATGGGTCCCTTCATCCATTGTGTAATAGAATTGTGCTAATAATAATAATAATTTTACCAAAATTTTCACTCACGTAATCATATGTCAAAAAAATTACAAACCCAACTAGGGAAGTATCGTGGGTAAGTAATTATCATGATTTGACGTAATTATAAGATGTTAATTTTCATTAAATCTTTTAATAAAAATAATCAATAACTAAATCAAATGTTTACTTACGTAATTGTAATAGAACATAGTCACTCAAACTAGAATTCGAGTCAAATTGCAGAAAAGTTTGAAAGAAAAAAGGCGTCTAAAGAGTATTCTACAAAATCGGCTTCCTCACCACGTGCAAATAGTCTATGAAAATGTGTTCAAATTGGATTTTGAAAGGACCTCTAAAGTTCTATAATTCATTATTAAGCCTACAATCATTAAAACACAACTCATTTTTTTTTTCTCTAATTCATTTTCAACCATACATTCTTATAATAAAATATTCTATACGTGATCTCAAAAAAATTTCTGTTTTTTAACGACACATTCTTCAAAAAAATCACTATAAATGATTGTCAAATAGGGGCTTAAAGTTTTTTTCTTTAATTCAAGCATTAAATTACTCCAAGTTATATACAAAAATCCGTGATCTTTAACCAATTGATTTCGTTATCATGTACGTTTTAATGAGTTCTAACAATTAATACACATTATCTACCAACTTAATCGCCGGTGACGTCTCATTCATGTTATCTACGACATTCTGCTTGAATTATTTATATAACTTGTTATAATTGCGTACTAAGCTTAACTACTTGTGTGCATTTGTGCACGTGTATTTTGATCATTCTTCCTTTCAATTTCAAATCAAAGAACATTTGAACCTCATTTTAAAACAAGAAATTAACCAAATATGGACTGGAATGAGGAAAAGGATGAGAATAGGGGACCAAGAGAAAACACTTGTAAAGTTGTGACTTGTGGGATGGAGGATAAAATAAAGGTAACCTCATAATAGTGAATGGACTATGATTCCATAGAGGACTAAGATATTTTTCTCTTATCATTGCTATTTTGACATATAAACATTATGGGTATACTAGGCGTCGTTAAAAATGGATAAGTTCATGAATAGATAATTCTTTTATCTTAATTTCTTCAACTCCCAAATTGTACAGATAAAAATCTTAATGAATATAGACATATTTAGTCTAATTAAACTATTACATGTTTCAATTTGTTTATTCTTGATTTCGTTGACCCTTTGACAAAGAATAATTTTGTTTTGCGATATTCTTTTTGAACTATATGTTTCTTTTGTTGTCAAACTAATGATAAGTTCAAAAAAAAGAAAAGAAAAGAAAATAAGAGTGACGATGCAACGATGTATGCAGTAACAAATCTTCTTAAGACGGATTTCGCTCCCTACAATGGTGCCAACATGATAATTGGACGTCTGTCTTCCAAGATATAACATTTTTTCCAAAGTAGGTATTGCATTATACTAACATTGCCGGTCGAACCAAAGTATAGACTATTTTTCTTGAATGGAATAGACACGAATTAAATATTCAAACGAAATTTTATTTTAGCAAAATAAAATGAATTGAATTTTTGAAGCGAGAAGAGAATTAGAAATCAATAATAATTTGGATTGATTTGGTGTAGGAAAAAAGGAACTAAATGTCTATATTTATAGATTTTCAAGTGATTTGTTTAAAAGATTGCATCTCTAAACATAGACTACACTTTTTCACATTAAATGATGTAGCATACACCTTATCATTGAAATGTTGCATATTAATAGAGATCACACATTTTCACATTAAATGGTGTAATATACACATTTTAAATAATCACACCTATAAATAATTCCAATTATTACAACAATTGCCCACATGAATTGAAGAAGTCGACAAGATCCAATGAAAATGAAGAAGAGTATTAATGAGAAATAATGCATCAGCATAGGTATTTTTCGCTTTGAACTTTCCCTAGTAAACATCTATCGGACTCACCTGATTAATTAGTGAACGCAACTTTTTGAACTGTCGACCGTTATACCAACCTAGACAATAGATCAAACACATTATTTTTCATATCAAACTTTGGTTCTATATTGTGTTCATTATTTCAGCCATGAACTCTCTTGGGTTCTGCAAGTGTGTTAGAGAAATCACCTAAATAAAATCCTCATTTGAATCGGCCAAGTTCGCACTTATATAGGTGATGTTATATAAAGAGTACCCTACAATACTCTATTTGTACTATTTACAAGATATAGTTATCATTAAAAGTATAGTTTATCCTAGCCATCTTTGGTAGGCGGCACTTATTTGCATCATAGAAATGAAAATGAGTTAAAACTCTGAAGTGCTTCTTATCGAGTCATTCATAACTAGTTTTTCTATTGAACCAAGTCCTTGGAATCTCTAGTCGTCAGGTTAGGTTTTCATTAAGTTGACCCATTACATAGGCTTTAACCCATTTCCCTCGATGCGCAATATATCTTCTCTCTAGATAACCCATTTTGTAAACAGATCCGCTAAATTTTTATTTGACTTAACAAAATCAATTGATATTGTTCCATTTGAGAGTAACTGTCGAACAACATTATGTCTACTACGTATATGTCTCGACTTACCATTATACACAATTTTTTTTGCTCTATCTATAATTGCTTGATTATCTCAATGGATATATATAGCTGGCATAGGCTTTTGCCATATCGGAATGTCTTCTTAGAAATGTTTTAACCATTCAGCCCGTTCTCCTGCTTTGTCTAAAGTAATAATTTCAGATTCCATTGTGGATCAAGCAATACATGTTTATTTAGAAGATTTCCAATAAACTGCACTACATCCGAGAATAAATACATAGCCACTAGTAGACTTAGATTCATCTGTATCTAATTTCCAATTGGCACCACAGTATCCTTCAACTACTGGATAATATTTTCTATAATATAATAAATACTCTCGAGTACGTTTTAAGTATCCCAACACTCTAAGTAATGCACTCCAATGTTCGCTATTGGGATTACTTGTATATCGACTTAGCTTACTTACCGAGTAGGCTATATATAGCCTTGTACAATTAATTAAGTACATTGGGCTTCCAATTATCTAGGAATAATCTAATTGTTGTTTATTATTTCCAGTATTCCTGTGAAGAACTACATGGGCAGGAAATGGATTATTACACTCATTAATAACATGAATCTTAAACTTCTCAATCACTTTATCTACATAATGCATTGGAGACAAGGTTATCCCATCGGGTGTTGTAGAGATTTTCATTCCCAAAATCAAATATGTTTCACCCATATATTTCATATCAAAGTTATTGATTAACATTACTTTTTATTTTCCTATTATCCTAGGGAGTATCCCTTTTATTAGGAAACACATTTTCAAAGAATTCGGAATCTCTAAATTCGATAATCGTATTGACATGAATGTCACTTATTTCAGATTTATGCACAAGAAATCTATATGTACTACTATTTATTGTATATTCAATAAAAATGTAATCAACGGTTATAGGTCCTAACTTGATCATTTTAGGAGGTGAAATCGTCATTTTTGCTAAACACCCCCACACTTTTAAGTATTTGTAAGAAGACATTCCGTCTTTCCACAATTTATAAGGTACTGAACCAATTTTCTTATTAGGAACTCTAATAAAAATAAAGTTAGCAATTAAAATCACTTTCCCTCACAAGTTTTGTGATAAGCTAGAACTAATAAGCATATCATTAACCATGTATTTTAAAGTTCTATTTTTCCTCTCAACAACTCCATTTTATTGAGGAGTATATGGAGCGATCATTTGGTGAATAATACTAAACTTAGCACATAATTCATCAAAATCCGACGAGCCATATTCACTGCCTCTATCGGATCTTAATACCTTGATCATCTTGCCAAGTTGATTTTCAACTTCAATTTTGTATGTGACAAATGCATCAAATGCTTCGTCGTTACTACTTAGCAAATATATATAGCAATATCTATTATGATCGTCTATAAATGTGATAAAGTATTTTTTACCACCTCAAGTTTGAACAAATTTTAGATCACATATATCACTATGTATTAACCCTAATGGTTCACTACATCTTTCAGTTAAATTTAAAGATTTTTTAGCAAATTTTGCTTCAATACAAATTTCACATTTATGTTCCTTTTTCGATTCAAGTTTAGGTATAAGTCCTAAACTTAAAAAATTTCTTAATGAAGCACGATTAACATGTCATAATCTGTCGTGCCATAAAAAGGAAGACTCAAGCAAATAAATAGAAGAATCAATTTTTTTTTCATAACTTGTGGTACAAATATGTGGACTTATTGTCCACTACAACAGCATTGACCTTAAACGGACCATCAAGTACATAACCATTCCCAACATACATGCCCCATTTAGTAAGTACAAATTTATCAAACTACAATACTATTTTAAATCCTTTTTTACTAACCTCATGTTTGACACACATTTTTTCAATATACAATCTTTCAAAACTCATTTTCAACCACACATTCTTCAATAAAATAATATCTTATATCACATCAATAAATTTTCCTTCCTTTTTAACCATCACTATTTAAAATACATTTTTTTTTCAATAATATCAATCAAACACCCCTTTAGTAAATAATNACACATTCTTTCAAAATACATTCTTACAAAATTTATTTCAACCACATGATTTTCAATAAAATAATATTTTCTTTATATCAATAATTTTTCCTTACTTTTTAACCACATATTTCTCATTATATCACTATTTAAAATATATTTATTTCCTCAATAATATACATCAAACACACCCTAAGTATATAACCTGAAATCAGATTCTTCATAATTTCTGGGACATGCACAACATTGTTCAGCGTCGACTCTTTCCCAGAAGTGAATTTCATAATGACCTTCCCAATTCCTTCTATCTTGGATGAAGCTAAGTTGCCCATATAGAAATGTTCATCTCGATCCGTCTTCTTGTACTTGATGAATAAACATTTGTTTGCACAAATGCGATGAGTGGCTCCTGTATCCACACACCAATCCTTGAAATTTGATACCAAGTTAACTTCGGATACAACTGCAGATATGTTGATATCGGCAACGTCTACTGATATGATATCTACTTCAATTATGTTTGCCTGGGGAGGTTTCTTCTTTTGAGCATTATTTTTCTTGTTGCGAAAGTCTTTAGCACAATGTCCTAGCTTTTCGCAATTATAACAGCTTCCTTTAAACCGTTTTGCATCATTCTCTTTTCCAATGTCCTTAGACGAAGCAGGATGCTTTTTCTTTTTACTTTTAGATTTAGAGTTTTCAATCATGTTAGCCTTTGCTTCCATGTTTCGCACATAACTTTTCTTTTCTGTAATCATGTTGTCTTTTTCAATCCGAAGTCGAACAATCAAATCTTCCATTGTCATCTCTTTGCGCTTGTGCTTTAAATAGTTTTTAAAATATTTCCACAGTGGAGGTAGTTTTTCGATCATAGCCGCAATCTGAAAAGATTCACTTAATTCCATGTCCTCCTCAATATCGTGAAGAATTATTTGCATCTCTTGAATTTGACTCATAACCGTCTTTGAATCAACCATTTTGAAATAAAAAAATTTACCAACGATGAATTTATTCATTCCGCCATCTTCTGCTTTTGTAGTTTTTCATCAAGAGATTTTAATAGCTCCTTAGCCGTCTTATATGAATAATACAAATTGTATAATGTATTATCCAACCCGTTGAGAATATAATTCCGACATAGAAAATTAGCGTGCTTCCATGCATCAATAGCCAACTGTGTATTTTTATCAGCAGCAATTGCTTTGTTTGCGCGGGGCAATCTTCATGCAATTTTTTTTATTAAATTCAGCATAGTCGGGTAGAATAGCATCTTCTGTTACTAACGTTTGAAATATGTATCGTTGAAGTTTTTTGGCTTTTCATGTTGAGATGTTGGTGGCACGACAAACGGATTAGACACAGAAGTTTGTCCAATCACTTCACTAGTTTTTTCAATTGAACTAGTAATTTTTGTGTAAAACAACAATCATCAAAAAATTCAATCAATATTACAATATTGAAACCACATAATAAAATTACGTAAAAGAAAAGAAAATATGTCTTAAGATTGATGTCAAATTAATGACAAGTACAATAAAAAAAAGGAAAATTAAGAGTGATGATGAAGTGAGGTATGCCGTAGCAAATATCTTTAAAACGGATTTCGCCCCATGCAATGGTGCCACGAGATAATTGGACGTCTATCTCCCAAGATACAACGCTTCTTTTCAAAATAGGTATTGCACTATACCAACCTTATCGGTCGAACCAAAATATAGACAATATTCTTCTTAAATGGAATAGACACGAATTAAATATTCGAACGGAATTTTGTATTTCAGCAAAATAAAAGGAATGAAATTTTTGAAGCGAGGAGAGAATTAGAAATCAATAATAATTTGAATTGATTTGGTGTAGGAAAAATGGAACTGAAGGTCTTTATATATAGATTTTCAAGTGACTTGTTTGAAATGCAATATCTCTAAATATAGACCACACATTTTCACATTAAATAGTGTAGTTTACACCTTATCATTGAAATGGTGCGTCTCTTAACATATATCACACATTTTCACATTAAATTGTATAGTATACATCTTTTCATCATGCACCTTTTAAATAGTTACACCAATTCTAAGCAATATGTCCCTTTACAATTAAAGATGCATATGTTGAATTCACACTATAAATAATTTCAATTATTCCAACACCTTTGATTGGAAATTGAAAAAAACGAGACAACATCATATCTTCTTTGATAGTTTTTTTCGCCTTTATTGAAAGTCAAAAGAATTAAGAGGTTTAATTTTAATTTCTTATTTCTCATTCAGATTAGATATATATGTACATAATATAACACTTGAAAATAAGTTATACCTCTCCTAAAAATAAAAATAAAATTTGCAAGGAGAAATGGTGTCTCGTAGATTTTAATAAAAATTGTGGATTTTTCATATATGATTGAAAGTGAATTTTAAGAAAAATAAATTTTAAAAAATCATGATCAAACAGGGGTCAACCTAATTAATTCTTCTATGTTTCAATAAGAAACAAATGAGAACAAAAAAAATATGAATAAATCGTTCATTTATTCTCGACTCTTTCCAAAACCCTAAACCCAAAATATGTTGGATTGGGTTGTTGTACCAACTTCTTCGACTCAATTCTTCTACTAGAGCTAAATCCAATAGCCTTCCAACGATCATTCAACATATGGAGTAAATTTGTCAGCATTTTTTGACTCGGCTGATTTGACTCGACTAGCGTTCCCAGAGAAAGCGAAACCCAAGTCTTGAATGGCAACTATAAATTTGAATCCATGGAGACCATCTCGGTTATTAACAAGAGGAATTAAATAAAACCAACTAGACAACCCTTTTTTTTCTACTTTTGAAAACTTTTAAGTAGCAATTAAAATATCTTGGTTATCTGAATTCAGTCACAAGGTCGGGTATAAACCTTTAATACACAAATTCACCGACTGCAAGATACAGGGGTTTAACATTCAAACGGGCCTCACAGGCCCAAATTTGTCAGCACCGTTAACATCATCAATTATTCTGGACCAGAAGCCCAACTAATCTATGCCTTAGCCCCTGTTTGGTCTCCATTATAATTTAGGAAAATGTTTCTTGTATATAACCATTTAGCCCCCGTTTGATCTACATTATTATCTCATTAAAATGAAAAATATGACCGTTATCCATCACATCAACATTTAAATTCAAATTTTCTATCTTTTATGTGGACCCCAAGAACGGCTATATTTTTCATTCTCATTCTACAATAATTTGGCTCAAACAGGGCCTTAACGACACATTCTCCAATAAAATAGTACTACATGTAAATTTAAAAATTTTCCTTCTTTTTTAACCATACATCCTTGAAAAAAAAAACCACTATTCCAAAATATATTATCCAAAAAAACTCATTATAATAATGAATCCAAAACATGGGGCTTAATTCCATTGCACAAAAAGGGCCCAATAGGCAATAGATACCAAGAAATTAAGGGTAGGTTTGGCACTGCATAATTATTTACATAAGCAGATTAAACATAATTTTTATCCACATATCTCATAGAATCTATAACTAACTATTCCATTATAACTCATACATTTTAAAGATTCACTACTTATAAATACTTAACCTCTGTTTGGTCCTCATTAAATTTATAATTCATTTATCTAAATCTTCTTATCAATTACACATTTTTTAATAAAATAATATTACATGTAATTTGAATTTTTTTTCATTTATTTATTAACTATATATATATATATTTTTTAAATATTATTTTAATCATTAAAATTTCAATTAATGGGCGTCAAACGGGCTTAAAAGTAAAATCCAACAAACACTAGGTACCGTGGTAAGAATGATGGGGACATAAGAGAGGGGAGGAAAACCTATTATCCACTGCGCTTTTGTAATTCTTGGGCGTGACATGCCGGCACACAGGGCGGCTGAAGAACGAAATTAATTAATTGTAAAAAAATTTAGTTTTTCAACATAAAATGTTTTTTGTGTAAATGTCGAGTAATTGAAAATTGTTTGCAATTGTGTTATAATTATGTTTATTCGAAAAATTATATCGAAAAACTTGGCACCTCATTGGTTCAGCTAAAAAGTTGAATTAAAATTTTAGTCAAAATCAATAATTAACTTCAACCACATATTTTATGGGACGTATAAATTTTCATCTACACAATACATCGACTTCTATTAAATTTTATTATAAATTTAATTTTAAAATAAACGAAATAGGGGCTTAATTAAATAAAAAATCATATTCATTTCAATCATTACAATATTATCTGAAAATAGTATTACTTACAAGTAAATGAGTAATACTATTTGTAAATCATTGTGTACATGGTCCTTGTTTGATCTCCATTTTTTTTGAAAATACATTTTTTTTCAATTTTATTTTCAATCGCACTTTCTTCAATAAAATTATATTACACGCAAATTCAAAAAAAAAAAAATTATTTTTTAGCCACACATTCTCCATTAATCTA
>CAIGRT010011882.1:0-15854 GCA_903798405.1 Fraxinus platypoda
CTTCAACATCTCAATCCGGTAGTTTATTTCACAACATTTATAATAGAATATTAATTGATGTTCCATTGCAACAACGAACAAGAAAATAATTGTTGAATACTTACCTCTCCTTGCTTCACTTCGATCACATTCGTAGTAAATCCAACAGCATTTGATCCTGCAATGTTTGGGGAATAATTAGAACGATGGTGTAAATTAGAGATGTTCGCAGTTGGACAGGAAATATGTCTAATGGAAATATGAAAAGCATTAATCTTGAAGAAGTCATAAAGCCCACATAAACAGAAAACAAATTAAAAGGAGAATACAACAAAATGCAAGTATGAAAACGTGAAAATTGAAATGTCAAAAGAAACATATATTTTAATTTTCACACAATTACGGAGGAAGCAAAAGAAAAGAAGAGAAAAAAAAAAAACCAAAAACCTCAGCAGAAACATATGAAATAGGAAAAAAAAAAAAAAAAAAACTGAAGCGAATGACCGCCAATGCCAAAGCCAAGAAGGTCGAATGAAGTGACAGGCCCCTTTTGAGGATACAAACGGCATTCTTGCAGTAGTAACTAGTAATTGCATGCATCTATCCAGTCTCCACTTCTCTTGGCGTGCAGCTATTTATAGATAATATATAATAATTATTATTGACTGTAACAACATATTAGAAAAAAAAATAAAAAATACAAACACATTAATTAAACCCAGATAAGGCCAAAACTATTGGAATAATGGAATTTGGCCATCATATTTTCTAGAATAATTTATGTATTTGAATCGAGTCGAGTGTCTCATAACATTCCATTTATGTATGTGAATGTAGTCAAGTATCTCATGGCATTCCATTTATATATGTGAATCTAGTCAAGTGTCTTATAGAGTTCCATAGTTGAATCTAGTCAAGTGAATTAAATGTTTTGATGGTTCCTATGCCATTTTGATATGTATAAATTAGGACCACATATTGCAGTATTTTACAAGGCAAATAAGAAGTTCATTTTTAGATTATATCTCTCCAAGTTATCCAAATTATTTTGCCTTCAAACTGGTATGAGAGCCTTGAAAAACGAAAACAATGTCCAACAACAATCTTGTTTCCATCATGCGTCGTTTTAATGGAGAAAAGGTCGATTATTTGAGTAATCTAATGAAGTTGTGTCTTGAATCTCAAGCCTTATGGAGTGCTGTTGAAGAAAGAGTACAACCACCTGAAAATGAAAACCAATTGTCTGAAGCACAAAGAAACCTCTTGAAGAACAAAAGACAAAAAGATAGAAAAGCACTTTTTCAAATATGTCGAGCAATTGAAATTCCAATTCATGAGAGGATATCCAAGGCAAAGCGTTCTCAAGAGGTGTGGGAAATTCTTCGAACAACTTATTTCGGTAAGATCAAGTGAAGAAGGTTCATATGCAATCCTTGAGGGCGGAATTTTAGAAGTTGGAGATAAAAGACAATAAAATCAGAAAATTTTACAAGAATTAATTTTATAGTGAATTAGATGGCATCAAATGGAAGAATTATGGAGATTGAAAAAATTATGCGAAGCCTACCAAGTAAAGCTCACGAAGTTAGAATTATCCAAAGAAGACCTCAAATTACTTCTTTTCATTATCAAACTTTAAAATCCCAGTTCACATTTACGAGAGGCCGTGGCTCTCATCGTGGAAGTGGAAGAAGTCGTGGACAAGGAAGAGTGGGAACAACATGGACGAGGCAAATGAAATGAAGAGTCAAAAGAAGTAGAGGAGAAACAATCCTTTCACTATTCTCAAAGAGGAAGAGGGCGTGGCTCTTATCATAAAAAAGTTAACAAAGCCTATATTGAATGTTTTCATTGTCAAACTTGGCCACAAAATGAGTAATTGGTGGACAAAATATTAAAAAAAAAAAAAAAGAGGTGACGTCGGCTTTATATATGAGGAAAATCTGAGAATTCTTATGAAACTTTATTAATTGCTTCAAATGGAAATGTTGGAAATATTTTGTATTTGGATAGTGATGCCAGCAAGCATATGACTCGAAACAAGAGTTTATTTTCAAAAATTGTAAAAGTTAACCATGGGCAAGTAACAATTGGAGATGCTAAGTCCTACAAAATTCAAGATATAGGAGATATTGCTTTCAGAACAAAAATTGGGTAGGTTGAAAAGATGCATGAGGTATATTATGTAACTGAATTGCAAAGTAATTTGATAAATGTTGGCCATATAATGAGGAAAGGTTTTGATATTCACTTTGTTGATAATTTTTGCATCATTGGTTGCAAGTATTAGTTTGGACTCAAATAACTTGTTTCCTCTTAAACTCGATAATTTAAATGGTACTTGTTTTCTTGTTGCTAATGAAGAGATTTCCAAGTTGTGGCATGACACCTCAATTTTCAAAGTTTGAAGGAGTTATCAAGGAAGACGATAGTTTAAGGGTTGCCCAAAATTGATGTTATAAGTGAAATTTGCGAAGAGTGTCTGTTATGAGAACAACATCGAGAGCCATTTCCATCAAAATCTAAATGGGAATCACATTCACCATTGAAGCTTATTCACACCAATCTTTGTGGTCCCATTAGAGTTTCATCTCTTGGGGGTAACTAATATTTTTTGTCATTGTTGATAGTTTCACCAAAACAATTGGGTTTATTTTGTCAAAGAAAAATCCGAAACTCTTTCGTATTTCAAGGACTTCAAATTTCAAGTTGAGAATTTTTTGGGTTGTCAAATAAAAAATCTTGAGGAGGGGAGTGCTTATCTATTTTATTTGAAGATTTTGTCGAGAACATGGCATTAGATATGAATTATTAGCTCGGTATTCACCACAACAAAATGGTGTCGTCGAACGGAAAAATAGAACGATTATGGAAATGGCTAGATGTATGCTGAAGAAGAAAAATATGCCAGGTGAATTTTGGGCTGAAGCAGTTTCATTTGCTGTTTATTTAATCAATAGATCACCTACAAAGAGCTTGAACAATTCTACTTCAAATGAGGCTTGGTATGGAATGAAACCGGTATGGAATGAAACCAAGTGTTCATCGCTTGAGAACATTTGGTTGTCTTGCTTTTTCACATATTCCAATTTCATTGAAAACCAAGCTCGATGACAAATCTAAAAAATGCATCTTCATTGGCTACAATGAAAGGACAAAGGTTTACAAGCTTTTCAATCCAAAAACAAAGAAAATTATGATTAGTAGAGATGTCCGCTTCGGTGAAAAAACTTCTTATGATTTTCGGATTTTTCAAGTTCTTCAGATTGGCAGATTTTGAAGAGAATGAATCTCAACCATCACAACATGAGGTTGATCAAAGAAATGAATCTCCTCAAAATTCACCATCAACAACTGGAAGAATGACAAGAAGTTTGAGAGAAATTTACGAGCAAACTGAAGAAATGAATAAAGTAATTCCAGTATTCTTTGCAGTAAAGATCCAATTACATATGGAGAAGTTTCAAAACAAGAAATTAGATTCAAGCCATGAATTAAGAAATCAATGCAATCGAAAAAATGGTACGTAGGAGCTTATTGCTTTACCTTCGTACAAATCTTTGATTGGTGTAAAATAGGTGTTCAAAACAAAGACCAATCCAGATGGTTCCATAAACAAATATAAAGCAAGATTAGTTGCGAAGGGATACAAGCAAAAAGAAGGTGAAAACTACAACGTGGTATTTTCTCATGTTTCTAGACTTGATACAATTCGATCGATTATTTCTCTTGCTACCCAAAATGGTTGGAAGTTGTTTTAAATGGACGTGAAATCAGCTTTTTTGAATGGTCTTGAAGAAATCTATCTCGAGCAACCACCTAGATTTGTTAAAACAGGCGAGGAAGATAAAGTGTACAAACTTAATAAAGCTATATATAGGTTAAAGCATTTGCCGCGTGCATGGTATGGACGAATTCATGATTACTTTGTGAAATTTGGTTTTTAAAGATGTCCATTTGAGCACACTTTATATTAAAAGAAATTTTAGAGGGAGATGTTGACTGATTTCAAAATTTCCATGATGAAAGAACTTGAAATGACTGATTTAGGAGAATTGCATCATTTCCTAGGAATAAAATTCATCAATCAAAGGCAGGAACTTGTATTTCTCAAGAGAGTTATGCAAATATATATATATATATTTTTAAATAATGATGGATCATGCAAATCCCGTTACTACTTCATATATCACAGGTCTAAAGTTAAGTAAAGAAGGTGAAGGAAAGCTTGTGAATCCAACCATGTTTCGAAGTTTAATTGGAAATTTGATGTATCTCACAATCACTAGACCAGATATTATGTTCTCGGTAAGCCTTATTAGTAGGTTCATCGAGAAACCTTGTTCAAATCATTGGGAGACAGCAAAAAGAATATTAAGATATGTCAAATGAACCACTGATTATGGCATTTTCTATGATGTTCATGTTCCGTCAAACTTGTTCGTAATTAATTGTAACCACGGTTTTCCTCTTCCACAAGTTAGGGTTTACCAATAAAACTCAAAAGTTATTGTTTTAAAAAAAACTCACGTAATTAGACATTCGACATAATGCAACCAATTGTAGAAACAGGGAAACTAGAGGTTGATTCTAAGAAATCTGAACGACCTTGAGATCCAAGACGCGCTAAAGAATCTATCACCTGGTCTGCTTCTTGATAAATATGTGATATATCAATAGATATAACATGAGCAAGCTCTAAAATATCCTCCCAAATTAGTCGAACAGACCAAGGTATGTTAACATGATAATGAAACCAATGGACCACCACATTAGAGTCTGTTTCTATGGCAATCCTTTCTATGCCAAGGACATAGCATATTTGAAGGCCTATCTTAAGAGCTGATACCTCCACTAATAGTACCAACCCCAAGAGAATGATAGAACCCAAAAATTACCTTCCCCTGCCAATCCCGAAGCAATCCACCGCAACCAACTGGGCCTGGATTTCCAGCACTAGCACCATCAATATTAGTTTATAACAACCATATTGTGGGGGAACCATTTTACAAGAAATAGAGCTTTGACTCGTATTGGTACCATAGGGATGTGTAGCACCTGTGAATAATATAAAGAAAGAGACAATTTCTTTGATTTTAGCATACCATTCAATTCGTGTAGCCAATGTCTACTTTAGCACAAATTCTGTGCAAGTTTACAGCCTCATCCTTAAATTTTGCAGAATTTCTGGCCAACCAAAGCTTCTTGGAAAGAAGTGGTGGGATTAGGAAAGCTACATGATGTTTTTGCGTGGACCTACCCAAATGAGGATTCCAAAATAACATGGTAAACCGCCAAGAAATATTAGCAGGAATTTTAACTTCAAATAATTTTCCAAAATATTGCCATGCTCGAAAAGCAATAGAACTGGTTGCGAAAACATGATCTACTGTTTCTACATGACCCTGTGAACAACATTGACACTTGGAGACAGTAAGAATCCCACAATGCCAAACCACTTCAACCTCATTGTGCCAAAGGCGTCAACAAAAAATTAAAATTTTTAATGGCAAGGTAGAGCTCCAAATAATCTTATAAGGCTGAGAGGAAGGCCTAGTATTTCTGAGAAGAGACCAAGCTGAGCTAGTAGAAAATAAACTATTGCTGCAAGGGCACCAAATTAATTCATCTATACCGCTGCGAAGCGGGACTTAGGAACATTGAATTTCCTCCACTAATGGCGAGCCACCCAAAGAAAAAAGCTTATCCAAGTTCCATTTCCCATTTAAAACTACTTCATGAAGTCTCAAATTTGGGGTGTTGATTGTCCAACCAAGTGAAGCCAAAGTACTTGAACCCCTCCAATTGTCATACCGAAATAGAGCACTACCATCCCGAATCAGCCATCTGCTGTGTTCGAAAATGAATGAAAAAAGATGTGAAATATGTTTCCAAAAAGGTAAATCAATAATACTTGTAGAAAAGTTGGCCAAGTCTAGAGGATGACTAAGATACTTTTGTCGCATGGAATCTGCCCAGAGTGAGTGAGATGTAATTATTCGCCGTGCCATTTTGCACTGAAGCGATTGGATCATAACAAAAAGACTAAGAATTCCCAAACCTCCTTCCTTATGTGGAAAAAAAGATTTTTTTCCAAGAAAGTTGGCGTTTAATACGCTTTTCTGATTCTCCCTAAAAAAAGTTGGCAAAAAGAGAATGAATCTCTTTAACGACTTTTATGGGAGGTGTGACCACAGAAAATAAATAGATAGGAATGAAACTTAAGAATGACTTGATTAAATTGAGCTTTCCACCAATGAATAGAAGCTTTCCTTTCGATCCTGGTGATTTTTTCCTGATTTTATCAAGCATGGGGGTGAACATCGAAGAAACGGGTTTGCCATAATGTAGAGGTGATCCGAGATAAGTAAATGGGAGGGAATTTTCTTTGAAACCTGTTGTAGATGCAATGAAACCTGAGCCAGTGCAACATTCTCAGATATCATCCTACTAGTAAAAAAACAAAGCCACCTTAATTCATTGAAATTAATTTAGGTAAAATCAAAATCAAACGGTTAGCGATCACTTTGGATATGATTTTGTAAAAAACCTGACATAAACTGATAGGCATATAATCCTGAAAAGTCTTGGGATCATCCGACTTAGGCACCAAAGAAATGATAGACGCTCCCAAAGCATCATTCAGTACTTTTCCCATAAAAAATTCTCGGATAGCTGCTACTACATCCTCAGCTACAACAGGCCATGCATGGATAAAAATAGTTGAAGTAAAATCGTCAGGTCCCGGAGCATAATCTTCAGGTCTAGCTTTAACTGTAGTAAGACCTTCCACCTTAGAAACCTCCTGCAAGAGCACGTCATTATTAGCATTTGTAACTAATCTTGGTATAAGAGATGTCATCTCCCTATATTCTATTATAGTAGTAGCTTCAGCCTTGAGCCTTTTTAAAAAAAAATTAATAGCAACTTCCTGCATTTTTTCTTAGTCAGTGAGAACACGAGCCTCTGTAGTAATACTATTTAGCATAGCGTTTTGTCTTTTTTGCCTAGCAGAAGCATGAAAGAAAGCTGTGTTCTTATCCCTACAAGACAACCACTTAACCTGTGACTGTTGACGCTTATAAATCTCCTCTTGCAGCAAAAGTCTATATAAATCTCCTTTTAAAGATATGAGATTAGCATCCAAAGTTTGATTAGTTCGTACGTTGTTCTCTAGTATAAGAATTTTATCACGAGTTTCGTTGATTCTCTGAAAAATATTCCCAAAGACGACTTTGTTCTAGAGTTTTAAATCAGCCTTTAATCTCTTCAATTTATAAGAAACCTGAGCTATACCAAAAAGAGAGCAAGGTCTCATCCAAGATTCTGTAGCCTTAGGAATAAAAGAAGAGTGCTAAAGCCATATCTTTTGAAATCGAAAACTGGTAGGCCCCTTGTTATTTTCATCCTCTATGCTAAGAAGAAGAGGTGCATGATCAGAATGGTTACGCTCAAGATGTACAACCATAGAGTTTGGAAAAGCAGCCATCCAATCATGATTGACAAGAACCATGTCAAGCCGTTCCCATAATAATAAGCCATTCTTGTTACGATGCCAAGTAAATCGAGAGCCTGAGAAAGGAACATCATACAATGAATTCGCATCTATAAATTGCACAAAGTCTTGCTTAGCAGCTTGTGTAATCGGACCACCTCCAAGTTTCCCTTTATCAGCTTTCACTATATTAAAATCCCCTACCAACATGACAGGTAAATTAGTAGATAAAATTGGCGTAAAAGAGGACCAAAGAGATCTCCGCATCGAATAATTGCACTTAGCATAAACTACCACCAGCACTACAGTGACCGCCTTCCAATCCAAAATGACTGTCGAAAATTGATTTGTAGCTCCTAACAAGGTAAATCTGTGATTACCAGGTAAACACAGCCAAACCTTTGCTCATCCACTTTAATTAGAACAAACTTGGGAGAGGCCATGCTTTTTGGCAAAACGAGGAGCTTGATCATAAGGAATCATAGGTTCAAGAATGGTAAGAAAAGCTATATTGTACTTTCGAAAAATTAATTTCAAGGTGGCGGGTTGTTTCTGCGTTACCAACCCCCTTGCATTCCACAACAGGAATGCACTCATCAGAAATACATTTGAGGAGTATCTCTGACCACTAGGTTAGAGATTGAAACATGTTTCCTATTGCGTCTATTATTGGCTCTAATATCTGGTGCATCTGAATCAAAGTGGTAAACCTCATCCCTCTCAGGTCATAAATTCTGATCACCACCAGTTCGCTATGGGGCCTCCAAATTCAAAGTATCAACTAATACATCAAAGGAGTTACCTATAGGAATGCCATCAATTTCTCGAGTGGGAATCATGCTCTGAGGTAAAGCTAAATACCTCATTTTTACTGGAAGAAAATCCTCATCTAGAAAAGTTTCTGATTCTACAACTACTGCTTCCTCTCTTGAATCCTTATTAAAACTCCCATCGCCTACATTATTAACCTCCACATGATTTTGCCCTTCAATAATTATAGAATTCTCTATAATTAATTTATTTTCCTATCTTTCATCATTAACAACAAACCCCTCTCCTATGGGACTACAAGTCGAATTTTCAATATTGCCAGATGCATGAACTCGATATTTAGGACTCACTACAACTATAACATCTTTTCCATTCTCATTTGTAGCTTTCAAACTCTGCTCCTTTTCCCCTTCTGCTAGAGTATCCACTTTCAAATCACTCATATTATCAGGTGGAACAGGGGTACCCTTTATAGAACCTTTCTGCTTGGGACCTAATATATTATAATGTCATTTGTTCAATCGATTACAATCGACCTTCTCATGACCATGTAGTCGACAATGAACACAGTGCTTAGGAGATTTCTCATATACCACTTCTTGCCAGAACCCTTCACCATTATCCGAGCCAATCCAGATGACATCTTCCCTTGCAACCGAAAGATCAATTTCTACGCATACTCTGGCATAACTGGGTCTTGTAAAAGTGATTGTTGGAAGGTCCGTGTCCAAATATTTACTAAGTGGTCTCACAATAGCTTGCAGATAAGAAGGTATACAGAAATTTAATGGAAGGAGAGGAAATCTAATCCAAACCGGAGTGACTGGGGACTCTTCTTTTGCATTAAAATCTCTTGACCATTTAAATAGTTGAAATAGAGAACCTTCAATGGAGTGTGAGTCAGTTGGACAGGTTTTTGAGAAATCATTTGCATTTTAAAGCTTAATCAGAACATGGGGCCTGAACAGCCGATAACCTCCATTTGGTGCTACTATGATGTCGAATAACATCCATTCGAGGGTGAGATTTTGAGAATTCTGCAATAAGAGCATATTGAAGCGGTACTTCGGATGGCTGTAATTGAAGTGGGGAAAATACCACGGCATGTTTCCCTTCCTTCCATTGTGGTTGTCTTAATGAGACAGCGACATCCATCACAGGAATATAGGAGAGGTTATGGTGAATTAGAGAAGAAGATACAGCAGCTGCATATGAGATTAGAGCAATGGGGGAGAAAACCTGATTATTCGAATGGGGCAGTGCAAAAAATTTTCTATGGCCGAGCGGCTCAGCCATGATGGCGGAATAGCCCCACCAAGAAAGGTGGCGGCAGCAAATCTAGAGTCGTCACCAGAAGAGAGAGAGAGAGAATAACAAATTGGTCAAGGAGCTATGAAATTCAAGCAAGAAGGCCCTACAACATTGTATTGTGATAATAGTTCAACCATTCACTACAAAAAATAACCGATTTTGCAACAAAAAATGTTGTCGCAAACATTGGAATTTTGTTGCAAAAGTAATTTTGCGACGACAATATGTTTGTTGCGGGTATTGTCGCGCTATATGAGTCATGGATTGTACTCTGCAACGACTTTCAGCCATTCATCACATTAAAAAAATCACGACACTATTTGTTTGGCGCAAAAAATACGAAATGGTAACACAATATTTGTAGCCATAATATCGTCGCAAAGCATATATATCGCGAAAAATTTAAAGGACGACAAGTTAGTTTGTCGCAATGAATATTCCAATAAAGTTTTTGCTAGAAAAATATTTGCCGCGAATATTATATTAAAGGTATAACTTTAGTTACCTATTCTATTTTGCAACAAGTCAACACATGCTCGTAGTTATATATCTTTAATAACAAGTCATTTTTGTCGCGAAATATGATTTACAATGTGTTTGAAATGTTGCATAATATATATTTTAAGACAACATTTGTAGTAAAATTTATTATGTAACAAGTGATGTTTGTAATTAAATTTATTTCTCAACACAAAGAGTTTGTCACATCATTATTTGTGCAACAATATAGTTATTGTCTAATTTATTTCGTGATTATTTATCTATGTCACGTATTTTATTGCGCAAATTATATCATTTACTTGATTTTTTGCACTCTACAATAGCCAACCACATATATGCTAATTAACAAAAAGAATAAATTACAGTTTTCCCAAACATGAAGCTAGATAGCTAAATGTTAGATACTATAAACAAAATTTGCTGCCTTCGTTGTCATGAAGCTTGACTGTTTGGGAATAATTTCTTTTTTTTTTCTAGACTTCCCACTGTAGGTTCCAGCTCCGCCCTCAATGGCATACACAGTATCCATGCCTTCAATGACTTTACCGAAAACAACATGCTCAATGTCCAGCCTGTGCAATTATATATCTTAGTAGTGAGGAGAAGTTGCCGAGAGTATATTGGACTAAGTTTAGAAGTTACTTTTGTCAATAGTACGAATTACTGCAAAAACAAAACGTACCAGCTGGTCTTTACCATGGTAATAAAAATCTGAGAACCATTGGAATCGGGTCATGAATTCTTCATAGAAACAACACCTGCAGCAATTGCATGTAGCAAAATATGAAAGAGAGAGACAAAAGGTGACTGTACAGCTTCGGTTATAAACAAGTCCATTGCATGAACCAAGACAAGAGATTGGTTAAAGAGAGAGACAAAGAGAAGTGGTCATGACTTTTATAGCAAGTGCATGCACAGCTTAAATTTATTTGACCCAAAAGCATCACCATTGGTTTAGCATCAAAATCACTATTTGCCTTCAAACACAATACATGAATAGAGAGTTCGCCAACTGTGAATACATGAAATCAAATAAGTATGGAGGAACGCAGTATAAATCAACACAACCCTGGTGAGGCTCAACAAACAAAAGAAATCGTGACTAAGAATGCCAATATAGCATAAAAGAAGAATTGATAGAAGTTTTGATGAATAAAGGTATTGAAATGAAAACAAAGGAATGCTAAAATTTCCAATTACATGCCAGCATACCTTGTTTGCAGATTTTGAAGAAGTAAACCAACTAGTTGAAGGAGACGTTTGCACTAGAGAGCTACCTGAATTATATCAAGTTTGTTAAACAAACACTAAAATACTTGTAAATGTCTAAATGAAATATCAGCTGTCTTACCATTCTGTTCGGGTTTACCTTTAGGTGTATGCTTTCTCTTCTACAAAAGAATAATAAAAAAAATAAAAAAGCAACTAACATTTGAATTTAAATGAAAGTACAGAAAAAACATGCAGTAGACTTACAGTTAGGAGAACATCCAGACCTTCCATGGTTGGAGGTCGTAAGTGTTCAAAGTAAACTTCAGATGATTAAGATATTTAAACCACGGTAATATCACCTTTTGAAACAAATACACATGCTTAAGAAACTAAACAAAAAGATCAAGTCCCTTCTTGAACTAATGTGACTCCAAGCATAGTATTCATGAGGCAAAATAACTTGACACTCCACTTGTTACCTTCAGCATTTATAATATCACTGGTGATAGCATGCCCAGCTTGTGCCAAAGAGACCAACTACACGTTATAATGCTAAGATAGATCAGATTTGAAATAATGACATTATTGCAGAACACCAATCAAGGAAAGATATCAACCTGCGTTGTGGTGGTAAACTCTTCTCAAGAACCATTAATAGACAGATAATGAGAATATGGTTGAAGAAGGTTATAAAAATGATAATAAAATTTTTCAACAAAGTGGGAAAATCCAAAATATGGGCACAGGAAAATTTGGTGGTGTTCGGGAATTGATTATATTTTCAGTTCAAAAATCAAGAATTATGAAATAGCATGCTCACTTTGAAATTCTAATGAAAGCATCCCAATAATTCTGTAATACTCCACTTCATATTAAAAGCATCTACTTCACATCTCATTCACTATCACTACCATTCAAAATGTGTTTACCTGAGGCCCTAGCGAAATGGAGTTATGAACTAAAGCGAAAACTGCTGCCATGACGTGTTGAAATTATAGAGATGATTGATGAATAGGTATTAAGACACATGAATAAATCTACAAATCACATATTTCCATAAATTTATCAGTTGTTGACTGTAATCACATTCTACTCATCTTTCAGTTAATTCATGACATAATATCAGAATATGGAACATAAAATCCTGAAATGTAGGAGAATTAGGGCAGAAACAATTAGGGCAGAAACCAGAAGAATTAGGGTAGAAAGAAAAGCAAACAGAGATTACCAATGGGCCTCCGATTTGGGATTGTGGAAGCTCACTGTATGATTCCTTTGACAAGAAAGCATTTGAAAAACTTCTCGAATCTGCCATATATTCGAGAACACTCTCGATGCCGTATTTATCCGATCGCCACCTTCGACCACCACCACAAATTCTGAACAAAAAAACTTCGAAATTATCGCAGTCTTTTCATAAGCTACTCCAATCTGTTTTCAGGCCGAAACAGAATAAATCAGGCACAGTATTTTATGTTGCTTATGATACATCCAGTACAGAATAAATCGGCCAAGCCCTGACCGGCCCTGCAGACTAAGCCCGATGCCCCTGTCACCGCCGCGGAAGCCTTCGTACCTCCCCACTGCAACCAAGTTCCAAAAGTACCCCTTACGACCATTGTGACTTGTGAGAAAGAGAACGGGGACTCAAAGAAAGAGAAGGAGATGAATAGGAAGACGGCTGAAAGCATACAATTCTTGTCCTAACTGAGAGGCTCTTGTTTTTATTAATTGGGTCGGGTCCGATCTAGTAGATGGGTTGTAAAATTTTGATTAGGAGATTTTACAACAAGCAACTTCATTGTGATAGAGAATTTTTTTCGGTACAATAAATGAATGTTGTTATAAGAAGAGGTTTTAACAATGTTCATTGAATGTTGCAAAAAATGAAAAAAAAAAAGAAGCAAATATGTAAACTTTTTGCAACAGCCAACCAACGTTCGGCCTAGTAGTTCTTTTTTGTAAGCTATTAAGTGATTGAAAGTTTAATCATCTAATATTTTTTAAAATTTTTCGTAGATAATTTGTTCTAGACATTTTATAAAGCTTTTATTAAATAATTTTCCTCTATTTATTAAAAAGAATTTAAAAATTTATATTACATATTAAAATTTCATCTTTAGCGGGAAGAAAAAACAAACACTTGTTGCAAAAAAAATAAAAGAACGTTGCAAATAAAAGTTAAGACAACAAAGAAAAAGCGTCGTAAAATATAACAAAACCAACGGATGAAGTACGTCCCAAAAACTTAACAACAACGTGCATTTGAGGAATTTTGCCTCCTTCTATTATACGACAACATTAGTGATTTTTTTCCACCATCTATAGAATTTTTAGCAACAAATATTCCATGTCGCAAAAAGTAATACTGTATTTTTAGCAACAAATATTTTTTATCGCAAAAAGTAGACCCTATTGCATCACAAGCAAGTTGTTGCAAGAAATAAAAGTTTGTCGCCATAAGTTTTTCACCAAAAATATTTTGGTGTCTTGTTTCTCTCAAGTTTTTGACGACTATCTTTATTATTTGTCGCGTCTTCTCACATTTCACAATAACTTTTAATGTCTCTATATATTTTTTGGTACTTACTATTTTGGTATCAATTTTTGCGACAAACTTGAAAAACGTGTCGCACTAAATCACTTATTACGACAACTTTTTGTATAGCGCAATCTCTGTTTCAAAGGATCCAGTTCTACATGGAAGAACAAAGTATTTGTCTTTGTTTTCATTTTCTTAGGGAGCTCGTTAATGAAGGTGAAATCAGCATCGAATATTGTCGAAATGAAGAACAATTTACTGATATTTTTACAAAAGCACTTGGAGGACATATTTTATCGAGGAATGTTGTAGCTTTGAAAGTTTAAAGCAAATTCATTTTACGGGAGGCATTGTTGGAATAAATTGAATTTGGCCATCATATTTTCTAGAATAATTTATGTATTTGAATCTAGTCAAGTGTTTCATAACATTCCATTCATGTATGTGAATCTAGTTAAGTGTCTCATGGCATTCCATTCATGTATGTGAATCTAGTCAAGTGTCGTATAGAGTTCCATAGTTGAGTCTAGTCAAGTGAATTAAATGTTTTGATGGTTCCTATGTCATCTTGATATGTATAAATAGGACCACATATTGCAGTATTTTTCAAGGCAAATAAGAAGTACTTTTTTAGATTATATCTCTCAAAGTTATCCAAATTCTTTTGCTTTAAAAAATAACTAATATAAAATGGACCTAAACCTATTGCGATTACGAATAAATACACATAAGTAAAGATTAGGGGGTGCTACCCAGGCTATTCTCTTTTTGCTTCTTGCTTGAACCAGGTGGTCTGCTTCCGGCTATCCTGGCAGAGTTAGGCATGGCCGATCTACCTGAAGCCATCTGCAATACTTGGGGAGAGGCGAATGGGTGGTGGCACTGCTGCTGCCTGAGTTGCAGAAATGTCGAATTCCTGCAGAGGTGGTGAGAAGCTAGGAGGTTGCAGGGCAGGCAATAGAGCTTTTGCCAGGACATTTGAGCTGTAATCTCTTGGCCCTCCGTACGATTCTGTTCACCGCTGTTGATGTTGGCCAAATTATTAAATATGACCCTTCCTGGGTGTGGGCTTGGGTATAGTGGCAGGGATGTGTCGACGGGCCTGTACACAATGGCATCGCCGACGGCATCGTATAGTGGACGAAATTGCTGATTCAGTGGAAAAGTTGGAGCTGCCGGAGTGTGGGTGGAGGAAGGATTATTTAGGAAGGCGGCGACAGTGGTGGGTGACACCATAAATGGTGGGCTGCTCTACAACGCTGGTTCTTCTGAAGTTCCCATCATTTTCTTGCATGAATTCCTTACAAAATAAAGTAAAAATATATTAATGAACATATTAAATTGGCTTCAATAAATTCTTAAACCCTAATTAACGCATCTTGAAAATTTTCGTATTCTATCTTCACACAATGAAACTTTAAAATTGAAGTTTCTCGTTTTGAAAAAATAAAATTTAGTAACCAGAAAAAAAATAAAAATAAAAAAGTTATTGTAGAAAATATTTTTGCTAAAACCTTCCTAGTTCAATACGAATTTACAAACCTTATAACTACTAGAGCAAAAAACCTTAAAAGCAACAACTCATTAGAATTGTTTTAAACAATTCTGAAATTTGTAAAACCTACGCTAATAAAACTTCCAGGAAATTGGAAAGCAAAAATAAGAAAATTGCAGAAAAATAGAAAAATAAAAAAAGAACAACATTAAAGGAAAAAAACGCACAAGCAGTTGGGTCTGAAGGGCCATTGATTTCCTCAGTCTCGCCCTGCGAGGACCTCAAGAGCCTGCAGGTTCGGCCTCTGAGTCGATGACAATATGGTTGGAGGCGTGTTCAACATGGTGGGGCCTATCAGAAGATACAGAAGCTAGGGGCTTTTAGTTCTCAGCATCTGGCAAGCTAAGGTACCAATCTGGTTTACAATTATTATTTATCATCGAAATGATTCATTCGGCTCTCTGGTTGAGATAATGGGCCAACAGCTAGTCATAATCTTTTTAAAATCTATCTCATATGCTTAGATGCATGGGCGGACCTAGGGGGGG
>CAIGRT010011895.1:0-12476 GCA_903798405.1 Fraxinus platypoda
GAAGCTAAATAATGCCACTAGAAAAAATCATTTCCCATTGTCGTTCGTTAATCAGATGTTGAAAAGGTTAGCAGTTCATTCTCATTACTACTTTCTAGATGGGTATTCAAGGTAGAATCAGATAGCCATTGTTTCAAAAGACCTGGAGAAAACAACCTTCACATGTCCCTACGGTACTTTTGCCTTTAGAAGAATGCATTTTGATCTGGGCAACACACATGCGACCTTTCAGCGATACATGATGGCCATATTCTCTGACATGGTGGAAATGTACATCAAGGTATTCATTAATGACTTTTTAGTATTTCAAGATTCATTTGATGATTGCTTTAAACGTTTATCACTCGTATTACGAATGTGTGAAGAGAAGAATCTGGTACTCAATTTGGAAAAGTACCACTTTATGGTGAAAGAGGGGATAGTGCTAGGACATCGGATTTCTTCACAGGGTATTAAGGTTGACGAAGCAAAGATACATGTGATTGAAAAATTGCAGCCACCTACCTTAGTCAAAAGGATTAGAAGATTTTTGGAGGCATGCGAGGTTCAACATACGATTCATCTAAGACTTCTCAAAGATTACAAAACCTCCATGCAATCTATGTGCCATTTATTTTTTCTAATGAGTGTTTAAAATCCTTTAACACTTTGAAGGAAAAGTTAATATCTGTACCTGTTATAGTGGCAATAGATTGGGAACTACCTTTCGAGCTCATGTGTGATGCTAGTGATTTTGCAATGGGAGAAGTACTAGGTCAATGAAAGGGAAAGGTCTTGCATTTCATCTACTCTACTAGCAAAACTTTAATAGATGCTCAGATCAACTACGTAACAACTGAAAAGGAAATGCTAGCAGTGGTATTTGCCTCTGACAAATTCCGTTCTTATCTAATTGGTTCAAAGGTGATAGTTTATACAGATCATGCAACTTTGAAGTATTTATTTGAGAAGAAAGATGATAAACCCAGGTTGATTCGGTGGGTTCTATTACTGCAAGAGTTCGACATTGAAACTCGTGATATGAAGATGATAGAAAACTAGGTAAAGGATCACTTATCGATGCTAGAGCGGTTGAAAGAGTCAGATAATGTGGATATCAATAAAGTTTTTCCTGATGAGCAATTATTGCAGTTGGAAAAGTCTCATTGGTGCACAGATATTGTTAACTACTTAGTGCGTGGGTATGTGAATCCATATTTCACCTTTCAACAAAAGAAAAAACTTCTCCATGAAGTAAAATTCTATTATTGGGATGATCCAAATTTATACAGAAGATGGGTAGACCAGATTATCAGGAGATGTGTGTTAGAGGATGAGATGAAACCGATCCTTTCAAGGGTTTATGCTTTAGCTTATGGAGGACACTTGGCCTAACTGAAACAGTAGTGAAGGTGTTTCAAAGCGGTTTCTTTTGGCCAACATTATTTAAGGACTACCACAGTTTCTACAAATCTTGTGATAAGTGTCAAAGAACATGTAACATATCGGCTCGTTATGAGATGCTACTAAACAACATTTTGGAGGTGGAACTATTTGATATATGAAGAATTGATTTTATGGGACTTTTTTCGTCATCCTATAACAATCGATATATCCTAGTAGTAGTGGACTAGGTCGGTAGAAGTGAAGACGTTACCCACCAATGATGCATGGGTAGTGGTAGATTTTATAAAGAAAAAAATTTTCAACTGCTATTGATCTCCAAGAAACATCATAAATGATGGTGGAACTCATTTTCGCAATCAGTTATTCTAAGCGGTGCTTGCTAAATACGGGCTACAACATCGAATAGCCATACCCTGTCATCCTCAGATAAATGGGGAGGTTGAAATTTCTAACAAAAAGCTGAAGAGAATTTTGGAACTCACGGTAAATGCATCTTGAAAAGATTGTTCCAAAAAATTGGACGATGCTTTATAGGTCTATCGCACCACTTACAAGGCACCGATTGGAATGTCACCATACCGACTAGTATTCGGGAAAGTTTGCCACCTACTTGTTGAGTTTGAACACAAAGCATACTGGGCATTAAAGTAGTTGAACACGGAGTTAGAAAAGGATGCTTATGAAAATGCATTCATCTATAAAGAAAAGACGAAGCAGTGGCATGATTCGACAACGAATTTTCAGAGTGGGTGATCATGTGCTCTTGTACAACTCCAGACTTAAGCTGTTCCTAGGAAAATTGAAATCAAATGGTCTGGACCATTCACGGTTTCCCAAGTGTTTCCCTATTGTATAGTTGAATTACACTACCTAATAAAGAGAAATTTGAAGATTAATGGACAATGCATCAATCACTATGTAGTGGATTTTCCTACTGCTAAAGAAAGTCTTGAACTATCTGTCACAGAATAATCGTGACACAAAGTCAACCTAATGATGTTAAAGAAGCGTTTCTAGGGAGGCAACCCAAGATTTTTTCCTTTTTATTTATTTTGGTTTGGAGTTTTAGGATAATTTATTTTATTTGAAATTTATTTGTGACTCATCATCCATACCCAGTTTCTCCTTAAGTCTTCGATATGTTAGTTGGTTTATTAGATGCTAGAGTTAAGTAACATCTATTCCAATTATTTGATCTTAATGCTTTATTTGATTTTTCAGGAACATGACGTCGCGGAACACTTAATCCAATATTGACTAAGGAGCCAACGGGCACAATAAGAAAGTCCATTAAATTACAGATCATATTAGGGGAGTCTTTTCTTCATTTTCTTCTCCAACCTTTTATATGCGGATTTAAGATTAAAGCCATTGAAAACAATGTTTAGTTTAAGTTTGGGGGTGGAAAATATGAGTTTTTATATGTTTTTGTTTGCTTTTATTACTTTAGTAAAAAAAAAAAAAGTGTTTGAAAAATTGAACAAATTTAAAATAAAATATTTATTTTTGTGTGCTTGTGTAAGTTAATTGGTCTGGTTGGCAATGATTAATATATTGAATTATGAATTGATCTATGAATGGCGAATAAGTTACATGCTTTGATTAATTTTTACTTTTTCATGTGAAATTTGATATATATTGAACACATGAATTAAGTTAAGCATTGTGTAAGAATAAGTTGATTTCATAATTAGATATGTTGAAATAGTAGATTATAGATGGTAAACCTAAAGCCACTAAATTTTACATTCTTTGGTCAAATTTAGAATAGTTTGGGGGGATTTTACTGTTGTAGGAAGAAGTTCAGATAAATAGGAATTTCATGTGTGAAATTAAAAATCTTGTGGATTGTCTAAGGTCAATAGAATGTAATTGGGTGAAAATCTCAAGTTAGATGTCGTTTTGCTTGAATTGGTGTTAAATGAGGGAGATTCCACTAATTAAGGTATAAAAAATATTTTATTTGAAAATTTCTCTTCGTAGCCTTTATGACTCGAGCAATTAAACCTGCAAGAGTCTTTAAAACTTAATGCTCTATGGTTATCGCACTTGAGAGTCATCGGCTGAAAGCTTGTTACATGGGTCATTTAGAAAGTTTAAGGGAGAGAATGTTTTAAGTAAAGAAAAAATTGTTAAAAAAAAAAAATAATAATAATAATAATAATAATCAGAAAAAGTAGGTGTATGAAATAGAAGACGCACTAAATGCATTGGTCAAGTCCCAAACACTTGTTTTTAAGAAAATTCGACTTGTGATAAGAGATTGTTAGCTTAGTTATGACCTAGAGATTGAAGCAATCAAACTTAATGAAGAATCCTTGTTTATTGTTATGTTGAACTGAAATTGATAAAATTTTGCCTAAGCTAGAGAGGCGAGGATAATAGAAAATCCAACCTTAGTTCACACACTGGAAAAGAGGAAAAAGAATAAGTTTGGCGGATATGTGAATCTTACGAGCGATGATAGAACATATTTGACCATTAAAGGTAGGGAATTGAAACAACTTATAAATTCGTAATGCTACACACACACGCTAATTTTACATTGGAAAATCAAATTTTAATTTCTGTATTGTGATTTTGAAGCTATGTACAAATTTGATTTTATGATTTCAATACCGAGATAAAAAAAACCATGTTAGTTAGCTAAATCTTTTTGTTTTACTTGATTGACTATGACCACCAATTAGGTAATTACCATGTTATGTTTGTGTGATTGTTAAGTTTTAATTTTATTTGAGAGCAAACAAAGATTCAAGTTTGGGGGTTTAATAAATGTAGTTTCTACACTTATTCTAGAACCTAAATGATGATATTTTATTGTCCTTTGAATAAAATTGTACCTAATTTATGTTATATTGAATTTTGTAAGTAAAACTTTAAATTGGAGAAAAGAATGCAAAATTCAAAGTACGAGGACTAAATTGACTATTGGATTCAAAGTTTGAAGATCGAATTTCACACTGTGGAAATACTAAGGATAATATGGCATTAATGGCTTTGAATTGGAGACTTAAATTAAAAGGCCTATATTATATTATATACATATACGCAGAAAAGAGGGTTTGGCGGGTTGGCTGAAATATATTATACATACACGGTGGCAAAAGGGAAAAATACACATACGGAGATAAAATAGGAGAAAAAGGGGGGTTGTAGGGTATATATATATATGCACACAAAAAAAACACACACGTAGGAAAGAAGAGACAGAAAGGAGACAAAAAAAAGAAGAAAAGAAGAAGAGTAAAAATATATATACACCATACGTACAAAAAAGAAAAAGAAAGGGAGGGCCTGCTGCTTACACACACACACACACACGCACAGAGGCAGAAAGAAGAATTGGAATTTTACATTGAAGTAAAAAATTGCGGCTAGATATATATACACACGGATACACAAAGAAAAGAGAAAGAGAAGATGACTGGGCTGGAAGAATATATATACCAGAAAACGTGGCTACAAGGAGAATTTATTCAAATAATCTGGTGATGTATGCAAAGACAATTTCTTGCGTTTATTTTTATATTATAAGTAACTAATTTTCATATTATGGCAAACAATGCAGTCGATTTGTGATCATTTATTCTTCTATTCAAGATTTACGTGATTTATTCGTATATGTGTTGGTTTTACTATGAATTTAATCATTGAATTATTTGATCACTAATTTGATGATTAAGCGAGTCTCTTACAAATTAGTGGTGAACTTGGGATTTAGACCATATAGTAAAATTCAGTAAATTAGTATAACGTATTGAGATACATAAACTAATTATTACGGTCATAATATGAATTCTTAGAACTAGTGTTTCATTTAACTAAAATTGATTTACATAGAATATGGAATTTAATTAGTTAACTAGGCTTAATGAGAACTCGAGATAGGTAAATTAAATACAATAAAAAAATTCGATCGAATACTACATTATGTTATGAATCTTGAATTAAGAATTAAGATGATCAATAGATGAAATTGTTAGGCCCCGATATTTTTTCCACATTTGAATCTTCAATCAACCGTTTGCAAAATTTTGATTTTTTCAAGTAGTTAAAATTAGTTAGAAAAAATAATAATAACAACTATCATAATTCTTTAATTTCTTTTATCAAATATGAGTTAGAAAAATTGGATAAATTCTTGAAGTATAGTTCTCTTGGGAACGAAATCCGGATTCAAGGGTCCATTATACTGCCTGCTACGATATCGTACACTTGTGATATAAAAAATGCAACATTTAATTATAATCTACTAGTAGTATTTAAAATAATAGTGATAACTAGACAAATTTGTTAAGTCCATATTTGTAATTAGCAATTTCCTAAGTCAAAATCATGTTTTTAGTTGATTTGTATTAGGAATTGATTGAGTTGTAATCAAATTCAAAATATGACTTATTTAGTCTAAGTTAAAGTAAAAATAGTTTGGGGTTGATAGAATCCTGAAAGAGGTCCAAAATATACAAAAATAAGATCAAGATTAAGACATCAAGAAGCTGAACGAAGAAAGGACACTCTGACCATGGCCTATCACCCAGGAGGCGTAAAAGTAATAACCTCACCGCTCGTCTAGCGCTAGACTGGTGCTCAAGTGGCTGGTTTACCACTCAACTAGCGCCTGGCCAATGCTTGAGCGATGGGTTACATTCCAAAAATCCCTATTTGTGTAAAACACTGATTTTCTAATTCTTTTCATCCTAAACATTGTCCGCCATATATATCCAACCCCATGAACATCCCAAATGTGTTGAATCATTCGTTAATTATAGAGAATACATTACTGAAGATCAAACAACTCATTCAAAGTTCTCTTGATTGAAGCCCTTCTTTATTTAATTCATAAATTCATCCAGCACAAAGTTTGTTGATCAAGCCATAACATTCCATATTCAACAAAGATCAAAACAAAGAAAGATATTGAGCAATATAATAAAGAAGTAAAAATTGTAAATACTGTTGCCGTACTTCAAGTAGGCGAAGGCCTCTTACGAACAAACACCAAACCACCAACTTCCAAATTATCTGTCAAAGTTGTTAAAGATTGGGGAAGGAAATCGGAGTTCTGGCAGGACAAGAACGAGGAGTTCTTGGTCCGCTCTACTGCAACGAGAAGTCCTCGGACTTGAGTTTTAAGGAGGCTGCTTGGCAACATTTACTGAAAAACTCCCCCGACAGGGCAGCGGTGACCATTGAAATTCACTTGTCTGCAATAAGAAAGATAGAAAAAGAGGCAAGAGCTACTTATGATGATGGCGTGGTGGATCATTTGTCAGGACCTGAGTTTAGATGGATGATGATTAGATATGGTTGTTTATTCCTGCAACTTGTTTTGTATGTTCTTGGAGGTGCTCAGCAACTTGGCTATCTTCCTGGCGATAGTATATTTGGTCAAAAGAAAAATAACTAGTACAATGATATTAAAGAATGGATTGAGGCCATTTTCTTCTTTGGAAAACAAATTCCACTCATAGTGCTTAAAGAATTAATGAAGCAAAGTTACTTCATGAATGTCATAGGAAAGGGAAAATGGGAGCTACCATCAAATCTGTGCAGGATAGCTTTGTATGAATTGTTATTGTTGCCTGCACAAGTAATTCACCCCTCAAGAATTAATTGGCTCCAAAAGCAGCAGCCTTCAGATTTGCTCCATGGCCTGCAGTTGCTGATACGCCGGCCAAAATGTGAAGGAGAATAGAAGGAAGAAGAAGAAGAGAAGGACTTGGAAGGTCAGCACAAGCTAAGCAATTTACAAGATGTTGTCATTGATGATAAAATATCTTCATCAACCATAGAATTGAGAAAATTCGATATACATTTCAGGCCTCTAACTTGTGGGAATGGAAGCAAAGGCATATCCGATTCTTTACTTGCCTCATTTCTTGGTCGGAGATGATACAAAGTTAATGTTTCAACCTCTCATACTCCATGAAATTAGTTAAAAACTTGACAAAAGCTAACAAGAGATTAGCTCATATTTGTTGTTTATGAGCTAGCTGATATGTTTGCCTGATGATTCCAAACTTTTTTGCTCCGAAAGTATTGATGCTACCAAAAATCGCACCTGATGAATTCCGAGTTTGACGACTGAGAATGAGCACGAACGAAATCTTTCGATACACGAAACAAAGGCGTCGAGGTGTGTCCTCATCGCCCCTCCGATACTTAAATCAGAGAGAGAATTTTGCGAAAAGATGTGTGCTGAAATTATATGAAAAATGTACTTGAATAATGATCATGGTTTCATATTTTTAGAGGTAGGTGTTGCAATCCTATCAGGACTTGGCATCTTTACTTTTAGGAATTCTCATGGTTATAAGTGTTGGACCACAATCATAGTCTAATCATACAATAACTGCAATATTTTTCAAAATAGATTCCTTCTGGACCTGGGATTCTTGGATTTGAGTAATTGGATAGAGTTAGAGTTCTTAAGAGGTGGGGACTATACGTGCTTGAGCATGAATGGTTTTGGGAATTTGGCCAAGGAAAATACTTGAAGACACACCTACAAGGATAACCAACGTAAATGTAGCAAGTGCTCATTGTGTGTTGTCATCGAGATACCCGAGGATACATGATGCTCGAGCATATGAATCTCACAATAGGAAAAAGAGCCCTGAGAGTCTTCGTGCTTGAGGTGACACTTGTGACCACATCATTGGCCGTCGTACATTCATTCCTAAAGGTCAAGAATTAGGGGTAGATGCATATAAGTTCAATAATAATAGGTGAAAAGGGGTGTTCGAGTATATAGGTCAAGATAGCTCGATGTTGTTGCTCCCATGAGCTCTTGATTGCTCGAGGTAAATTAAGGCGGTGACTGAGGATCGTTGGACGGTTGTGTGAACCTTTGGTCTTCCAGTTCAACACCTATAAATATCTCTTTTACCTTTCATTTTTCACTTTTCACTCGCTATAAAAGATCTCCTACAAGGTCGAGCTTGAGCACATCTTTTAGATACTTTTGGGCATCGTGGATTTCTTAAGGTAAGGCTCAAGACTTTTAAGTTATTTCCTTAGTTTTTATTTAGTGATGTCTACCTGTGCGAGTGATCGAGGGTCGATAGGTTGAGTAGTAGTGAGGACGATGGAAACTCGATTATATCAATGGTAGTGCCTTTAGATGCCCGACCTAGAAACCAAAATAATGTCGTGCTTAAATTTCCTGATGAACCCTATAGGTTTAAGGAACACCTGGCCATGGGGGCTACTAGAATGTTCGAGATCATGCATGTTTGTGATATTAGATCTCCTTATCCCGAGGATAGGATGGTACAGGCTCGGGAAATGGAGTTTGTAATTTTTAGGGATACTTTAAAGGCCAAGCTTAGTTGGCCCTTACACCTCTTTTTTGTGGGCTTATTAGCCGAGCACTCTATGTGCCCCAAGCAGCTAGTGCCTAATGCATAGAGGATGCTCATTTATTTTGTTATTGCCTGTAGTTACCTAGGTATAACACCCTACCTCAACCTATGTAGAATGGTGTTCTAGTTTAAGCAGCTTCCCCAATACACTTGTTTTGCTTATTTATCTACTCAATAAGGGTTCAGGGTCCCGAGCATGCCGAGCTCGTTAAATTGTTGGAAGGATATATGGTTTTATGTAGTTACTCGAGATCCCGACCTTCCGTTGCGGTCGAGGTGGGATGCACCTAATGCTGCAAAGTTTTGTGAGGGTCAGGCGTACTTTGAGTCATTAGAGTGAGATAGGAAGATGCTCGAGGAATTCGATCCCTTAGGGCAAGACATGAAGGCCATCCTCTAAGACGAAGTTCTAGACCTCCCTGATGTTAGAGGCCTCGAGGGTAGGGCTTCGTTACTTAGATCATCGTTCTCATATATCGTTGTTAAGTTGGTTCTAATGAGATGTTATTTTTTGTGCAGGAATGTCTTTTCGTCCGTCAGCTCTTTGTAAGTTCCTGAACTCGAAGGCGAAGGCTCCTTATCCTCAGCCTGCTGCCTAGACGAAGGAGAAAAAGAGACATCGGATCTCAAGACGTGATGAAACATTGAGGGGGCTTGGAAAGTCCTCTCAATCACGACGACCCGAACCTAGCCCAAGGCCTTCCCGACAGCTAACCTCATCCCTACGGGAGCTTTCCCATCATCGCACCACCGAGGTCGTCGACCTTGAGGACGACTGTATATATTCAGTGGCCTTGGTCATTGAAGACTTCGAGCGCTGCAACTTTGTCCCAAGCATTGTGGTAAAATATCGAGGTGATGTTGGGCTTGACGAGGGGATGAAAGACCTTAAGTTCCTCACTCTAAAGGTAAAAATTTTAACCATCCTATAATATGCAAGTAATTTGCTCGACGTTAACATGCGTTCTTCCTATTGACAGACCTTGAGCATCGGCCAAGGCCTTTCAGTACAAAGGATGGACGAGTCTCATAAAATGGCTAGGCTCGTAGAGGCAGTCAAGCTGAGGGATAAGAAGCTCGACGATCTGAAGGCTGAGCACGAGGCCATTTTGAAAGAACGCGATGATGCGAAGAATGAGCTGAGGAGGGCTCGGGATGAAACCGGGGTTACCAAGGATGAGGCTGAGGAGGCAAAGCTTGAGCTTGAATGCGTGTACAAAGAGTATGAAGCCAAGATCTCGGAGGTGAGGGAGTGAGCATTGGAGGATTTCAAGACGTCAAAGGACTGTGATAGGCCCAAAGAAAAGTATGCCTCGGAAGCGCACCTCCATGCCTTCAAAGAGGCAAGAGCTTATCTTCGGGCAACCTTCATAATGTTCAGCCCGACGATTTAAATTCCTTGCCCGGTATGGCAGAGAGTCTTGTCGACACTGAGGATGCCGTCAAGGATGAGAGCGACGATGAGGAGATCGACATTGTGACTTCTAATCAAACTCCTAAGCACGACGACCTAGACTAGAAACTCCCTACCCCCGAACCCTTTTTTGACGATATGTAAATTTCAAATTTTTTTGCAAGTACATTACCCGGTGAGTTTTGGGCTTTTATGTTTTCCAATGTTAATAATGTGTTCGATCATGTGCATGTGTTTGTCTTAATCATATAATCATTAAATGTGCTCAACGACTAATTGGAACGTCTCGAGCATATATCCATTAATTGTGCTTGAGCATTTAGAATGATTTTTAATAGTCTTAGGCTCGACCTTTGACTCCCATAGTAAATGATCTCGAGCTTTGAGGCTTGGTTTTTAACCAAGTCCTAGGCTCGACCATCTTAAATGATCTCTAGTTTTGAGGCTTGATTTTTAACCAAGTCTTAGGCTCGACCCCACAGTAAATGATCTCGAACTTTGATGCTTGGTTTTTAACCAAGTCCTAGACTCGACCATGGTAAATGATCTCAAGCTTTGAAGCTTGATTTTTAACTAAGTCTTAGGTTCGACGACTTTTAAATCGATGTTTGAAAATGATAATGGTCGTGCTCGAGACATGTTATGTGCGTACCCTCACGAATATATTAGAGTGCCTGCTTATGGCATGTCTTGAAGGTGCCTGCTCGTGACAGGTTATTAAAGTGCATGCTCGTGGCATGTCTTTATAGCGCCTGTTCGTGACAGGTCTTTAAGGTTCATGCTCTTGGCATGTCTTTATAGCGACTGTTTGTGACATGTCTTTATGGTGCATGCTCGTGGCATGTCTTGAAGGCGCCGCTCGTGATAGGTCTTTAAGGTGCATGCTCATGGCATGTCTTAATGGCATCTACCCGTGTTTCACGGGTTACCTTTCTTCTTATCACAGAAAGGGACACCGTGTGACAGTAGTCTACTCCTCTAGACTACCTTTCACCTTCTCTCGGTCGTTTCGGGTAGGGCTGTCCGTGGGTCGGTTCGGTTCGGTTCTGAAGAGACCCGAACCGACCCAAAACTTTCGGGTATTTAATAAATGGACCCGTCGGGTCCAAATATAATTATGGAACCGTTCGGGTTCGGTTCCGTTCGGTTCGGTTCGGTTCGGTTCGGTTCCGTTCGGTTCCGTACCATAATTAAATTTTTTAATATTTACAACAACACTACATAAATACAACTAATTCGGTTCGGTTCGGGTCGGTTCGGTTCCGTTCGGTTCCGTACCATAATTAAATTTTTTAATATTTACAGCAACACTACATAAATACAACTAATGACATTTCATTCGTAACTTTTACAAATTAACGTAGCCCAATTCAAAAATATATAAATAACTAGCTGTCCAATAAAATTAAATCAATGCATAAAAGACCAAAAAATTGTTATTAATATTAAAATATAGGTAATCCATATCAAAAACTGCAAATGGATCCCAAACTCCACTGTTTCTTGTCTTTAAAATGGGTTTTAATATGATTTGGATTTTAAAATGATTTGGGTATTGATCTTTAAAATTAAAATTATGAAATGATTTGATTTATTTAATTAATTTGCTAATTAGTTTAGAAAAAAATAAAATAATTTGATTAATTTAATATAAAAAATAAAAAAATTTATTTAGTTTCGGTTCTCATTCGGTTCTTCGGTTCTTGGTCTAGAACCGAGACCCGACCCAAACCCATCGGTTCTCGATTCGGGTACCCGTTCGGGTATTTAACTTATGAAGAACCGCTTGGTTCGGTTCGGTTCAGGTTCGGTTCGGTCCGGTTCGGTTCGGGACTTTTGGACACCCCTAGTCCCCCCTCTCTCCCAAGCAGTCAAAAATGGTTGCTCAACTGGTACATAACGGTCAAAATTTTGATTTTAATTTGGTGAATAATGGCTGCCAGACATGCTCTAAAACTACTCATAGTTAATTGGATGCCTATAGTCTGTGGTTAGCCCTCGTCAACAAGAGAAAAAGCACCGTTGTCGACCATGATCACAACTTCCTCTTTATCTTCGGGAGTGTAATGAAGAATTTTAATGGGATTGGAGGTGGAATTGGTGAAGAACAATCGATTATTTTTTGTTTTTTGTTGGGTAAGAAGATGAAGTATGGGGTGGAATGGGGATTTTTTTATTTTTGGTTATTTGTAGATTTTTATTTTTATTTTTTAGAAATTGTTTGTATTTATTTGAAAAAATCTGAGACTCTAGTTGAAATTATTTTTTTATTTTTTCCTTTTTATTTTATTTAAATATGAGGTTATATT
>CAIGRT010011901.1:0-10341 GCA_903798405.1 Fraxinus platypoda
TTTTTAATTTCATTTTTTTACAATTGAATTCAACTACACCTTTGTGAGAACAAATCAACCATTTTTTATCCCTTAAACATTTTTTCATCTCCCTGTGGATACGACACCCCAAAGTTACACTACAACTACCGCGTTATACTTTGGGCGTAATCAGGACCCGACATCTGTTGCCCACATGACCATTACAAAAAATAGGGTCAACAGATTAGTGCCGTATGTAGGAAACCACACATTCAAACACGAAAAACTTGTGGAAAAAGCCACAGGAAGATATATTATAAGGCGATTCCCATGCCTTTAAAAAAGTTGTTATTGAAGAAAGAACTGCCAAAAAGTCTAAGAAAAACCTCTTGTTAAATTTTAATCTATTCCTTTAAAAATGAATATTATTTGGTTAAGAAAAAGTCAATGTTATCATGAGCTCCAACAATGAAGAGTCAGCACCTCGAAGAGTTAGGAAACACCCTAAAGAAGGGGAACCCTCGCATGTCGCTCCAACAGCCCACCTCGACCTCATCATCAGCATCGGTGAGGCGAATCTAGGATAATTGCCAGACTCACCAGGGAAGGGTCCACCATGACCTCCAACATGAGGAATATCACCCAGCAGAACATTATCATGAAAGAGCTATAGAGGAACATGCAAAACCAGAGAGGACGCCTAATGACCCCCCATATGCAGCTTAAGGGAATGCTCACCTCCATGACCCTCCCCTAATCCCACAGGGAAATTACTATCACGAATAGGAAGTTCAAAGCCAAATGGCCCACCAACAATATGCTAGGGAAGAAGCCCTTCAAGAGTGGGAAGTTGAGGTTGATACTTCCACCAACTACACAACTAACCAACCCAACAAGGTCCCATTCGACTTTCCGCCAAATTATGAAAGGAAAGATAGGTCTCAGAGATCTATAAGCGTCTTCGACTGGTTAAGCCTTGGAATGCCTAGAAATAAGCAGACTCAACCTTCCTTTGTACCTAGAAATAGGCCGCATAGACCACCCCATTTTGAAAAGCGAAGTGAACCCATCCATGGCAAAATGCCTCAGAATCCTCCACTTAGGAATATGTGTGAGAGAAGAGACTAGGAATTGTGTGGGTCCATCTAAACTACCTCAGATGCATCAAGTCAAAGAAGATGAAGATTTCGCCGAACCGCAGAGGTCCCGCGACCTCGATAATAACGATGATAACCTTTTTTTTTTCTCTCAAGGAATCAGGGATGCTCCTGTTCCAAGCCACTTCGTGCTCCCGAAAACCCTAAAGTACGATGGAAGAGGTGACCTTGCAAAGTACCTCAACAGCTTTAAAACTCATATGAGCTTAAGAGGTTCAACACCAGTCGTGAAATGCAGAGCATTCAACTTGACCTTAAGTTGGACAGTTGAAGTGTGGTACACTAGGCTTCTAGGAGAAAGTATTAGAAGCTAGCCATATTTCAAAAAGGCTTTCCTCAAACACTTTCCAACAAGCAAGGAATTCGAATGGCCAATACAGCACCTCCAAGATATGAGGCAGCAGCAAATAGAGTTGTTGAAAAGCTTTCTATCTCATTTTACTGATGAAATGACCTACTGCATGCAAGTGACCGATAGAGAAGCTCTAACAGCCCTGAGGGGAGGGTAGGATATGAACTCTTTCTTTTGGAGGGACGGGCAAAACAAAGACCCAACCAGTTACGACGCCTTACTGGAAATGATAATGCTCGAAATTATCTATGAAGAATTGAGAGATCATCGTAATAGAGCAAATCGGGCACTCTAGGATGGCCAATCAACCACTTTCAACTCAAGACAGACTCTGGCCGCAGCAACACTAAATGTAGTACCCGCTTTGGCTTATGGAGAGGTAAACCCCGTCGTTGAGACATAACAGGGTCGGCTCCACCAACAATTGGCCCAAGGAAGAATGGGTAGAGGTGAAGTTATAAATTTGGAAATAGGGGTGAAACACCCCTCTATTGCACTTACCACCACTTTTACAGCTACAACACACCGACCGTAGGGACATTGCCTTACACCTATAATCAGATAACCAAATGAGGAACATAAGTTTGTGAGAGAATGTCCTCTCTTGGGCTGGATCGATAGCTAAGGAGAGTTGAGGCCAGACACCCCAATAGGGATGATGCTCCTCTAAGACAAGAAAATGATGACGAAAGACCTAGGGAAGGTCAAAAGAAGATGCAAAGAAGGAGCCATCTAGTTGACACTAGCCACGAACCGATTTCGAGAAATTGATACCATTTTTTAGGCCCGTATGTCAGGGTAGAATCCAGGAACACCCAGAAAAACTGTTCAAGGAAGGCTAAAGTCCACCTAATGGCAAACTTTATAATTAACAATAGTCGACCCTTGATCAAGAGAGGGGTACAGCCCAGCATATTCATGCAAGATGATGCAACTGGACTACAATATCCCCATTGTGACGCCCTGGTGGTAAGGGCCATTGTAGCACGAAATGGCCTTAAAAGAATGTTGGTAGATGATGGCAGCTCGATGAACATCATCTTTGGGGCAACGTCTAACAAAATGCGAGTGGATCATGAATTGACCCCTATGAGTTCTTCTATGTATGGTTTCACTGGAGGTAGCATCGTCCTAAGGAGAGAAATTACCCTTGCAGTAGAGATGGGAACAACACCATTGATCTCTTATCATTTAATGGAATTCTTGATGATGGATAATTGCTCTGCTACCATGGGGTGTTGGGAAGGCCAGTTTTGAGGTATCTATGGCCTGCTATGTCCAAGAATGGAATCGCCACTGTCAGAGGTGATCAGATTAGCGTAAGGGAGTGCTAACTGAACTCCTTTAGAAAGACCAAGCCTAGGGACGTCAACGTGATTATAGTGCACACTGACATGCACGATTCCCCTGAGCAAGGGCAAGTTCCTGAACAAGAAGAAGACGTCGAAATGGCGGATACCTTTGAAGAAGAGACAGTCATTGAAGTAATAGGATCTTTTGAAGAAGGGAGAGTTGCTGAAAAAGCAACTAAGTTTGTTGAACTGGACCTTCGCATAATCAATTGCGAGCCTCAAATAGCCCTCGTGGAAGAATTGGAGAGTTTTCCATTGAATTCCTAGGATCAATCTAAATTATCGCTGAATGGAAAAGATATGCCAATAGAGACCAAGGAGAAACTAAAAAGTTTCTTGCAACAAAATTTGGACATCTACGCTCGGAAACATGAGGACACGATTGTCATTGACCCAAGGGTTAGTTGCCATCATATGAAAATTGATCCTAAGACTACATCTCATCAATAAAAAAGGAGAACCCTCAACCCGGAGAGGTATGAGGCCTTAAGGGACTAAGTAAAGAAGCTAATCGACAATCGCTTTATTCGAGAATCAACATATCCAAATTGGGTATCAAACCATGTCCTTCTTAAGAAGCATAATGACAAGTTGAGAGTATGTGTGGATTTTTCAATTTAAGCCAAGCTTGCTCCAAGGACAACTTTTCACTCATACGGACAGACCAGCTTGTCGACTCAACAACCGGACATGAACTGCTTAGTTTAATGGATGCTTATTCAGGCTACAATCAGATTCCAATGTTCCCAGTTGATGAAGAGAGCACTTCTTTCATAATGGACAAAGGTCTTTATTACTATAAGGTGATGCCTTTCGGGTTGAAAAATGTCGGAGCCACCTATCAGAGACTTGTTAATAAGATGTTCGCACACCTCATTGGAAAGACAATGGAGGTGTATTTAGATTATATGTTGGTAAAAAGCCTGAAAGAAAATGATTACGTGGAGCACCTCGGAGAGACTTTTCGAATATTATGAAGGTACAGAATGGGGTTAAACTACCTATAGTGTGCATTTGGAGTTGCCTCGAGAAAGTTCTTAGGTTACATAGTTAATTAGAGGGGCATAGAGGCTAATCCTGACAAGATTAAGGCCTTGATGGAAATGAGGTCGCCCCGGAAGCCTATAGAAGTACAGTACCTTACTAGACGCGTAGCAGCCTTGACCCGCTTTGTCTTAAATGAAACAGATAAATGTCTTCCCTTCTTTAAGGTCATAAATGGAAAAAAGAAGTTTCAGTGGATGGAGGAGTATGAGTTAGCCTTGAAGCATTTGGGACAGGCTCTCCTTCTTTCCAAGCTTAAGATTGTGAGCATTTACAATTGTACCTGGGAGTTACCATCGATGCTATTAGTTCGGTACTTATGAGGAAGGAAGGTAATCACCAACTGTCCCTTTATTATGTGAGCAAAACACTTTTGGCAATAGAGACATGCTATCCAGACACTGAGAGGTTGGATTTCTTCTTGGTAATAGATTCCCGAAAATTGAGGCCGTATTTCCAGGGCCATACCATACATGTGCTAACTAACTTCCCACTCAAGCAAGTACTCCAGAAGTCGGATACCTCGAGAAGGATGATGAAATAGGTTGTATAACTCAATAAGTTCGATATTGTGTTCATGCTAAGAGCTGCCATTATTAAAGACAAGCCTTGACAAATTTCGCGATAGAGTTTGCCTATATTCTAGAAATGGAAGAGGAAATGGAACCTGCCGAACCTCCCTCCTGGAACCTGTTTGCCGATGGTTCCTCTAGGGACACAGGATCCGGGGCGAGGGTAATTCTAGTTAGCCTAGAAGAGCATAAGTTTAATTGTGCTGTAAGATTTGGATTTAAGGCTACCAATAATGCTACAGAATACGGGGCCTTCTAGTTGGCCTCATATTGGCTAGGGAAATGCAAGTGAAAAGGCTAACTATCAGTAGTGATTTCCAGTTGGTAGTAAGTTAGGTCAATTACAGTTTTTCAGCCAGGGATAAGAGTATGGTCGCGTATATGAAATTGGTAATGGAACTTGTCCCAACCTTTGAAAGGTTCGAGTGGCACAGATCTCATGAATGGAAAATGCTTATGCTGACTCCCTTTCAAAACTAGCAACCAGTAAGGATTTTAAACTTCTTAATATTGTACCTATAGAACATCTTCCAAGACCCTCTACTTGTAAAAGTAAAGAGGTAATGTGGGTCGAGAACGCTCCCCTATAAATGCAGCCTATCATAGCATTCCTCAAAGATCAAATATTGCCCTCTGACAAAGAGGAGGCACAGAAGCTCAGAAAGCAAACTGCACACTTTGTCTTTCAAAATGATGTACAAGCGAGGTTTCTCCCGACCCTTTTCCGGTGCATAGGTGGCGAACAAGCCATTCACGTACTTCAAGAAATTAACGAAGGGGTTTGTGATAACCTTACAGGAGGATGGACTTTAGTACAAAAGGTACTGATGAATTGATACTACTAGCCTACCTTGAAAAATGATACACAACAGTTCGTCAGAAAGTGTGACGAGTGTCAACGTTTTGCGACAATACAAAGACATCCCTCCCAAAAATTAAGCATTGTCTCCAGCCCTTGGCCTTTTGTCAAGTGGGAAATTGACCTCATTGGACCTCTACCAAAGAAAATATTTTGGAAGCATTAATGTGCGTGAAGGACGACAAGACGATCATTTTCGATTGCAAGATAAATATGCTGAAATTGCATGTCGTCAAGTAAATGATATTTAGTTTAACCATATTAATCAAAATTTGTTATTTATAATACTGTTTTTAATTTTTTTAAATAATATTGTATACGAAACAAGTTGTTCATATACAATTTTTAACTCCGCCTACTAATTTTATAATACTTTTTTTAATTTTATAAAAAAATTGTACACGTAACAAGTTGTCCGTGTACAATTTTTAACCCTGCCTACTCGAAATTGAAGTAGCTTGTCCTAAACGTGGATAAAGGAAGATGGTTTATCTTTTAAAAAAATAATAATAAAAATGGACGAGCTCGCGAGTCGAGCACGAGCCTAGCTTGTATGCATTAGGGCCGAGTTGCCACCTCTAGGCTAGCTGCCGCAACTGGGATGATGGCATTAAGAGCTCCTGCTTCATTCTCAACTTATTCAACCTCAGCCTCTTCATTGTCTTCCAGTTCAATTATGTTATTTTCGTCGGCTGGGGTCTAGGGCTCGTCTTCTTCAAAGAATTCTAACCTTAACTCAAGCATGTCGACGGATTGAGAATGAACATCAATCCATTTTACCACTTTAGTATAAGCAAACCTCCGCCAACATTGAGTGAAACACTCGTACTCTTCTATTAGGTGAAAGCTGGATATAGGGCTGGACAAAACTCCCGAACCGAACCCGAACTGAACCGATCGGTTCTTCTTAAATTAAATACTCGAACGGGTACTCGAATCAAGACCCGAAATGTTCGGTTCGGTTCGATTCTCGATTCCAGACCCAGAACCGAAGAACCGAATAAGAACCGAATCTCCCTAATTTTTTTTTATTTTAAATAAATCAAATTATTTTATTTTTTTCTAAATAAATTTTTTAACTAATTGTTTTAGCCCAAACTCAAAATATGATTTCCATAGTTCTAATTTAAAGTCTCATGTCCAACTTAATCAAATTGATCTAAGTTTTACCCAAAACTTTTATTCTACCTAGTGCTATTCTGGAAAAATCGAATTGAAAGCTTGGTTGTCCATTTCTTCATTATTGTCAGCTCACTATTTTCCTCTTCTTGTGATTTTAACAACCAAATTTATGAAAAACTCAACAAAGAGAAGTGCAAAAGATATCACGGGATTGAACTACGTTATTTTGTAAGAGCTAAAATTGAACATATCATTATTTAAATTAATGTAGCGTTGGAAATATTAAAAAAATTAATTATTATATGAAACTTGGGAACCGAACCGAACCGAACCAAATGGAACTGAACCCGAACGGGTCCATAATTAAATTTGGATCCAACGGTTCTACTTATTAAATACCCGAAAATTTCGGGTCTCTGAAGAACTGAACCGGACCATGTCCAGCTCTACCTGGATATATAACGCTTCACAGCCTAGTCGCCATCAGACTGAGCTTCACCTCGAGCTACCTCCACTTCTTCGATCAGGCTACCGATTCTGGAATTTAGTTTCTCCACTTGTTGCTTCAGTAGGGCACATTATTTATTTGAAGCTTCTAGGGCCTTGGCAGCAATTTGCTGATGTGCATCTGAAGTCTTCACTCGCTTAGTCAGGGAAGCCACTTCACTCTGCGACAATTGGACTTCTTTATTCAAATTCTCAATCTCTACTAAAGTAGAGGCGAGTTTCACAAACTCCCCAGCTTGTTGTTTTCTGATGGCCTCAGCATCAGAATTTGCTTTCCTGGTCTCTCATTCGGCCCATGAGGCCTTGTCAAAGAAGTTCTTATTTTTCTTTTGAATGTTTTTAAAGAAGACTTCAGCCTCTGTGGCCAACCCAAAGGCCCTCACCGTTTGGATCACCATTATAGTGAATAGGTCTTCCGCATAACTGGATTATACGAAGTTCTACCACCTCTCTGTCCAGTACTTATGAAAGGTGGCGATGGTTGTTTAGATCTTCGGGGAAAACATGGTCAGAGCTTCTGGAGCCAGCTCATCATTTTTTGTCAAGGTAAGCTTGACCTTGGAAGGAGCCCCATCTCTGGTAGAGGAGCCTTCACTGGTTCAGCCATTGCTAATCCTCTTATGCCAGTGGACGAGAAGATGTGTTTCTTCTTAGGAGATTTCACAACATTTTCCTTCTCCCTATTCTTTGGCAAGGGGCACCCCTCAGATTCAGCAGCCTCAATACTGACCTTCTCCACCCTGTCTTTGATCTACTTGGCTGCAGCAGATGAGGGCTTGTGTCCCTTTTTCCCGGACGAGGAGGTTGAGGCAAAAATCAAGGCCATTTTCGGTACTGGGTACTTTTTCTCAAAATTCTCCGCAAATAAATAAACTTTAACAAACTATCTCTATAAAACAATAAATGAAAAATTTGATCAAAGTTATACCTCTTCGAGAAATTAGGCCAAATTCTTCGTAAAATCTCCAGTGTAATATGAGGAGCTCAAATTCGAGTGAAGATGGGTGGCGCCGATAGACGTCCTCTACCACGCCCAATTCAGCTTCAAAAAGTTCGAAGCAATCGACCAAACCTACAAAATGGAGAAGGCCAGGACACCATAAATATGTGATAAATGCAAGTAACCTGCAAAAAATCAAAGATACACTCATGAGCTTCTAAGTAGTGAGTACTGTTAGTTAAGGCACTTTATTACCCTCACAAATCTGTCATCTCCCTTTGACTCAAAACCAGGTCTCATTCCACCATTTGATAGAAGAAGGAAGATCTATCACAAAAATAGAGTAGGCTCCCTAAGGACACAATGAATACCAACCTTTTGAATCATCATTCCCTAAGATCTTAGGTTTGAAGAGAGACCGAAAAACATATAGGGGAATGTCCTCACTTGAGGAGGTCTCTTTCCACAGAAAGTAAGTCCCCACTAGCTGAGCCTGTGAATTGGGGACGAGTTGGGTTGTTGTCAGCCTGTAGAACTTAAGAACGACCCTAAAGAATGGATGAAAGGGTAGACGAAATCCCCCATTCAAAAGGTATTCACTAATTGCCTCACATCCCAATCTAGGAACGCAGGCTCTCTCCTCAAGCGAAGGGGTTAGGGGTTCGATTGTGTGAGGGATACAATATATCTTCCTAATTTCTACGAAGTCGACAGCAGTAACATTTGACGGAACCTTAGCAGTCCCCTAGCTAACATCATAACTTAAATGACATTCTCTAGGATTTAGCATGCTTTGGCGTGCCATAATGGCTTGAACTAGGTCGATGTGTTCGTTATGGTCACTCCCATGTCAGACGTCGCCGCACTCAAGTCTAGCTTTCCCCCCCCCCCAGGGTTTGAAGAACCCATGATCTCAAGAAAAATGGAAAGAAATGAAGAAGCGAAAATGAAGGAATATTCACAAAGGTAAGGAATGAATGGAAAAGATCACTGCCTAGAGAAATGGTTTCAAGAACTTTTTGATGCAAGGGAAGGAGTGTGGAAAATCTTTTTTTTTTTTTTTTGCAAAGGAAAGAATGAAAAAGGTAAAGGATTTTCCTTTTATAGGCGTAGGTCATCAACCCCAGCCGTTGGATCTAAATCCTAACCATCCAACCATTCATTTGAGGGTCAATCCGGGCCATCCATAGCATCTGCCTCTTTGTATTCAATAGTTTAGATTAGAGCATTTGAGCCACGCATGCCAATGTAGATCTCATAAAACACACCTGCAGCTGTCATCATGGTGCATTAAATGTGGTGACAGTTGCGTGTATCGAAAGTTGAAAGTTGCAGCTGTTCTTTCTCGAAAACGTACAAGACAACTAATTATTTGGTTGCAATAATTAAGGGCACCTCGTGTTCTCAACATTTCAAAAAACATACCTCTTCAAAATTAATTAGTTGTAGCCTCAGCAAGTAGCAGAGGCAAATCACTTCAGCCTTGACCACAATAACTTGGGTAAGGCTTCAGATGCGTAAAGCCACTTCAGAGCGAACAACATCAGATGGAAACTGCCCAGCTGACGCTCCCCAGCCTCTTCCACAAAATCAGAAGTTTCAAAGTACACGGCTTTGGACAATAACCTTGATAAATAATTCATGCAACAACCTTGCTATCTTTTAGAGGATTTGCAGGCAATATTTAAGAATGGTTGATGTAAAGTTTATAATAATGAATGTTAGGATTGTCAACATAATGTATAGGGTGGCTGACCCATGTCAATGTATTAAATGCGTAGCAGACGGAATGATGTGAGGCTTCGGCCTGGGACATGAGGCCACATGGTTTTGATTCAACGGTTATCACGTCGGTTATAACTCTATAAATAAGCAATTCTTGTAACATTTGTAAAAAGACAGCTCTTTACACTCGAAACCATACTCAATCTTCTCTCTTGCTTATTCCGTATTTATTTGCTTGAGTTTAGATTACTTCTACTTTGGTTGAGTTGTTCATGATTGTTTGTTTATATGCCGGTGCAAATAAATATTTTCGGTGTTCGAACATTTTTGTCTCGTGTCATAAAGCATCTCACACATCCATAAACACCAACCTTCTTCGCTCGAATTTCCGATCAAAACGTATTGGAATATGCTTGCATAGACGTGAGTGAGCCCAACATCTGTTGCCCACGTGACCATTATAAAAAAGGGGTCAACATAGCTCACAATTGATTATTCGGTATGAGCGAGGTGATTTACATGTTTTTTATTTTACTATATTTTTAACAATGTATCTTGAATATAATCAATGACAAAGCAATTTTTGAAATTATATCAAATACTAGGTTGGGGTTGTAATTTGAGGAAATTACACCCTCATATGTTTTTAAAATTTCATTTTCATAAATCCAAAATCAACTTTAATAGTACATAAATCAGGTTTTATTTAATGATTTTTAAATTAATTTCTATTTAAATCAATCATATACC
>CAIGRT010011903.1:0-11177 GCA_903798405.1 Fraxinus platypoda
CAAAGTGGTACGTTGATGCCTAACAACTTTCTTTGTTGTTGTTCCGTGTTCACTATCATATCAATTCCTAATTGCCTTCAGCAGTATATAGAAAATATGTATTAGTATGTGTGCATGGTATGTCTGCCTTCATGTTTTTAATTTTTACGAGATACTTCTGTGAAAAATAGAAACAAATAAAAAGCTACAACTATCATCCCAAGGTAAATTAATGAGGTGTAATATGGTTTATATGAATTCAGACTTCATCTCTTATTGTGTGCTTTTTTTTTATTATTATATACAAGTTTCAATCACTAACTCTATAACTCATCTGATTTTCTCTTTTCTACTTTGAGTGTTGATTAGTTTACTTTGATTTGTGAAGTCCAAACATTTCCAACTATGAAATTAAATTTCCTAATTTGCTAAAGTACCATCATGATTATACATGCTTAGTACATATTGTGATTCAACATTATTTGTGTCTGCATTTAATACAAGTTGCTTCTATTTGATAAAAAAAAAAAATTAACTGTTAATTGCCAACTTTATTTTTTATTTTCTTTCCATTCTCTAGTTGATCCTTTCTCAGGAGTATTTCGAGAGAACGAGTGTAATCTTATTTATCATGGAAGAAGATATTTTAGTCCAAACATTCACCCCACAAGTTGCTGAGGAACGCAAGCCTAAAGTTGAGCAAGAGTTTAAAACAATTGAGGTGCATATGAGTTTTATAACACATACACAGAGAAGCGGGAATTAGTGCTAGATTGTTTAACAGTAAGAAGAGGCCAGGCACTAACGAACTTATTCGGAAACAATTTGTTTGCTACAAAGAAGGAGAGACTGATGATACATATCAAAAAAAAAAAGTATAAACACGTAGTTGAACGAACATGTGAAAGACAACGAGGCATCATTCGGGCGGGTTGCAAGGCTAAATTAACTATGACGAAACCAAAATCTTCTATAAATTGGATTGTTAGTAGCTTTGTGGAGTCTCATAATCATGCACTTACAACTCCTATGATAGTTCACTTACTAAGATCTCATCTCCATGTTTCAAATGCAAAAAAGGCCTTGGTAAAGCAATTCTCTGAAGAAAATGTATCAACTAGTCAACAGATAAGTTTGATGGAGATTGGATATGAAGGTCCTCAAAATATTGGATGTACTGAGAGAGATATCAGAAATTATGAAAGAGATTTGAGAGAAGAACTGAAGGAAATTGATGTTGAGTCTTTAATTGAATTATTCACATTAGAGAAAAAAATATTCAGGTTTTCACTTTGATTATGATAGAAATAGTGAAGAAATATTGGTTAGGTGTTTTTGGGCTGATTCTTGCTCGAAGCGAGCATATAACATTTTTTTGTGACATGGTTATTTTTGATACGACATACAACACAAATATATATGGGTTGATTTTTGCTCCACTGACTGGAGTCAACCATCATGGCCAAACAATAATATTTGGATGTGGTTTTTTAAGTGACGAGACAGTAGAGTCATTTGTCTAGTTATTCAATAGTTGGTTTGACTACTATGCTTAAGGGTGCACCTCAAATGATCATTACAGACCAAGATCCTACAATGACAAGAGCAATTGTCGAAGTTCTTCCAAATACTTTTCATCGCTATTGTATATGGCATATTCTAAATAAGTTTTCTGAAAAACTTAATACAATAATTTATCGGGACAACTAACATTTTATAAAGAACATTATTTTACATTCGGAGACTAGTGAAGAGTTGGAAACAAGTTGGATAAATATGTTACAATCTACTAAATTGATAGATAATGCTTGGCTTCAACAAATATATGATATTCGTGCTAGATGGGTCCCTGCATTTGTTAAGCATATCTTTGCAGCAGGAATGTCAAGCAATCAAAGAGTAGAAAGTTCTCATTCATTTCTTAAAAGGCACATTTCGGAAAAAACTCATTGATGGATTTTATTATACGCTTTAATGGAACACTTGGACAGCAAAGATATCAAGAGTTAATGTCTAACCACTGTGATATTAATGAAAAACCACGGTTGAAGTCCATGTGGCCAATGGAGGCACAAATGTCGAAGGTTTATACAAGAACAGTTTTTCAAACTTTCCAAGATGAGATTTTTGAGAGTCAAGCATACTTCATAAATACATTATGTGAAGATGAATCAAGTGTGACTTATACTACTAAAAGGGTTGATGAAGCTTCTACATCAAGATCTCGAAAACTTATTTACAATGAGTTTTTAGATACTATACATTGTAGTTGTCAACAATTTCAATGTGAAGGGATTCCATGTAGACATATGTTGGCGTATTTCAGGATCAAACAAATATTGCAATTGCCAAGTCAATATATTCTTCAAAGGTGGACCAAAAGTGCAAAGATTGGTCAAGTTTGGGATAAGGATAATGAAGAACTAGATGACATTCCAAAACAACCATTGATGTTAAGGCATTCTAAACTATCTCATTTTTCTTTAGTTGTGGTTGATGATGCATCTCTCACTGAGGAAGGAACTAATCTCTTGATGAATGGGTTGGAGGATCTTCACAGTAAAATAAAGGAAATTAACATCGGCAATGGTATTCAAAAGGTATTTACTACACAAACAAGTATTGAAGAGCACGTACGCATCAATGAACCACCACAACTAAGAGCAAAAGGGTGTGGAAAAAGACTAAAAAAAAACCAAAAGAGAATGCAGTGAGTAAAGAGAGAATTTGTCGTGGATGTGGACTTCGTGGCCAATCACACGATAAGCGATATTGTCCAACATTACTTGAAAGGTATTGTATATTTGTCATATTATTTTGGTGGAGAATTCAATATTTTCATCATTAATGTTATAAATGCAATTATTTTTCAGATCCTCTGGTTCCAAATGACGAATTTCAAGATGATTTACCTTTTGCAATATTTCATGTACATTATTGCATTTGAATGTTTGTGATAAATTATTTATGAGTACATTGATTTGAATTTCAATTTTGTAATGCTCATACTTGTCTCCTAGTTGCTGATTATCAATATTGCAGGGCAAAACAAAGTGATAAATCAAGTGATCAAATGACAAATCCAAACCATAATGTGGACAATTGTCTCACTCTTCATCTGTTGATTGTCATTAGTGGCAAGATAAAGGGATAAATCAAGTTTCTGATTATACTTGGACCAACTCACACTTTTCTTTTGATTGTTAATAGTGGCAATACAGATTGCACGTTTGAATTTTTTAGAGGATTGTTATTGATTAAAAGATGCATGTTATTGACTTTTAAAATCTCTGTTGAATCTGATCACTTAAAATTTCTGTACAATACAGAGACTTTGTTACGATTTCTGTACAACTTGATCATTTCATATGTGCCCATTGTGTTCAATTATTAACACAGACAATTAGAATAATAATCAAGTCCATGTATACGTAAAATCTGGTTGCCACCATGCACTAAAACTAAACCAACCCATTTTTTGTTATGATACTCAACAAATTAACACAAAATAGAAAGAATAGATATATATATATAGAGTTTTGATCTACTAAGCACCGTGCTTAGTTGGCATTTAGATTAAAATTTTAAAAAAATCCAATTATAAGCCATCTAAATCTTAAATAAATTAAACTAAGTTTCCACATATTTAAAATCATTCAAAGTTAATTAATTAGGGACCCACGTAATTAAATTAAAATCAATCACAATCCCGATGTAAAAGCAATTAATGTAATTCAATAAACCATCAGGCCTTAGCAGCCGACTCTCTCTCTCTCTCTCTCTCTCTCTCTCTTTCCTCAATTCTTGTCACCATTTTTTCCCATCAATTCATATCACCATTAATTGCTTTTATAGTGGGATTGTAAGAGACATTCACATGAATTCCAAGTAGAGCAAGAAAGCCAAAAAAAGAAATAATAATCTCAAAATGGTACGTTGATGCCTAACAGCTTTGTTTGTTGTTGTTCTGTGTTCACTATCACATCAATTCCTAATTGCCTTCAGCAGTATATAGAAAATTTGTATTAGTATGTGTGCATGGTATGTCTGCCTTCATGTTTTTAATTTTTACGAGATACTTATGTGAGAAATAGAAAACAAATAAAAAAACTACAACTATCATCCCAAGGTAAATTAATGAGGTGTAATATGGTTTATATGAATTCAGACTTCATCACATATTGTGTGCTTGTTTTTTTTATTCGTATATACAAGTTTCAATCACTAACTCTATAATTCATCTAATTTTCGTTTTTCTACTTCGAGTGTTGATTAGTTTACTTTGATTTGTGAAGTCCAAACAATTCCAACTATGAAATTAAATTTCCTAATTTGCTGAAGTACCATCATGATTATACATGCTTAGTACATATTGTGATTCAACATTATTTGTGTTTGAATTTAATACCATAGGTTGTTTGTAATCATATTTATCATGGAAGAAGATATTTTAGTCCAAACATTCACCCCACATGTTGCTGAGGAACGCAAGCCTAAAGTTGGGCTAGAGTTTAAAACAATTGAATGAGCATATGAGTTTTATAACACATACACAAGAGAAGTTGGATTTAGTGCTAGATTGTTTAACAGTAAGAAGAGGTCAGGCACTAACGAGCTTATTTGGAAACAATTTGTTTGCTACAAAGAAGGAGAGACTGATGATACATATCAAAAAAAGTATAAATACATAGTTGAACGAACAGGTGAAAGACAACGAGGCATCATTCGAGTGGGTTGCAAGGCTAAATTAACTGTGACGAAACCAAAATCTTCTGTAAATTGGATTGTTAGTAGCTTTGTGGAGTCTCATAATCATGCACTTACAACTCCTACAAGAGTTCACTTACTAAGATCTCATTGCCATGTTTCAAATACGAAAAAGGCCTTGGTAAAGCAATTCTCTGAGAAAATGTATCAAGTAGTCAACACATAAGTTTGATGGAGATTGGATATGGAGGTCCTCAAAATATTGGATGTACCGAGAGAGATATTAGAAATTGTGAAAGATATCTGAGAGAAGAAATGAAGGGAATTGATGCTGAGTCTTTAATTGAATTATTCACATTAGAGAGAAAAAAAATTAAGGTTTTTACTTTGATTATGATAGAATAGTGAAGAAAGACTGGTTAGGTGTTTTTGGGTTGATTCTTGCTCGAAGCGAGCATATAACATTTTTGGTGACGTGGTTATTTTCGATACGACATACAACACAAATAGATATGAGATGATTTTTGCTCCACTGGAGTCAACCATCATGGCCAAACAATAATATTTGGATGTGGTTTTTTAAGTGACGAGACAGTAGAGTCATTTGTTTGGTTATTCAATAGTTGGTTGACTGCTATGCTTACCTCAAATGATCATTACAGACCAAGATCCTGCAATGACGAGCAATTACCGAAGTTCTTCCAAATACTTTTCATCGCTATTGTATATGGCATATTCTAAAAAAGTTTTCTGAAAAACTTAATACAATAATTTATCGGGACAACTACCATTTTATAAAGAACATTATTTTATATTCGGAGACCAGTGAAGAGTTTGAAACAAGTTGGATAAATATGTTACAGTCTACTAAATTGATAGATAATGCTTGGCTTCAACAAATATATGAGATTCGTGCTAGATGGGTCCCTGCTTAGGAATGTCAAGCAGTCAAAGAGCAGAAAGTTCTCATTCATTTCTTAAAATAAAAGGTACATTTCAAAAAAAAAAAACTCATTGATGGATTTTATTGTACACTTTAATAGAGCACTTGGACACCAAAGATATCAAGAGTTAATGGCTAACTACTGTGATATTAATGAAAAACCACGATTGAAGTCCGTGTGGCCAATGGAGGCACAAATGTCAAAGGTTTATACAAGAACAGTTTTTCAAACTTTCCAAGATGAGATTTTCGAGAGTCAAGCATACTTCATAAATACATTATGTGAAGATGAATCAAGTGTGACTTATACTACTGAAAGGGTTGATGAAACTTCTACATCAAGATCTCGAAAACTTATTTTTAATAAGTTTTTAGACACTATACATTGTAGTTGTCAACAATTTCAATGTGAAGGGATTCCATGTAGACATATGTTGGCGTATTTCAGGATCAAACAAATATTGCAATTTCCAAGTCAATATATTCTTCAAAGGTGGACCAAAAGTGCAAAGATTGGTCAAATTCGGGATAAGGATAATGAAGAACTAGATGACATTCCAAAACAACCATTGATGTTAAGGCATTCTAAACTATCTCGTTTTTCTTCAGTTGTGGTTGATGATGCATCTCTCACTAAGGAAGGAACTAATCTCTTGATTAATGGGTTGGAGGATCTTCACAGTAAAATAAAGGAAATTAACATCGGCAGTGATATTCAAAAGGTATTTACTACACAAACAAGTATTGAAGAGCACATAAGCATCAATGAACCACCACAAGTAAGAGCAAAAGGGCGAGGAAAATAATCGTAGCCTTTAATCTAATCCAATCCAAAGTCCAAAATTTATCTATTAAAATACTATAGAATTCATGAACCAATCTCCAAACACCCGTAATTACCTTATTAATCCCTAAAAGATCTCCATAATCATTGTGATTTTGTGTCATCTTGTTTCAATAAAATAATATTACACGTAAATCCATAACAATTTCTTCATTTTAACCACATTTTTCAAAAAAAACACTATTCCAAAAATTATAATTTCAAATAATAAGGTCAAACGGGGGCAAATGTTTTGTTTCCTTTGTCAATAAACCAAACATGTTGTGCTTGTTCTATTTCTCTATTCAAAGACCTTACATGCCATAATTATCCCTAGACGTGCACACAAGAGATTTAGGGGTTGTTTGACAAAGATTTTGATAAAAGTTTTAGCATATTTTAATAAAAATTAATGAAATTAGTGGTTGAAAAATTGATAAAAATTATGGCTACCATTAAACGTGTGGTTAAAATTGAAATATGATAAACAGTACCGTTGAACTTTTATTAATTATAATTTTTTTTTTCCTGTGGATCTCTTCAATAGAGAATTAAAATCTCAGCAAACTAACCAATAATCCCCCCTTAACACAAAAATTAATTGCACAATTGCAAATGAAGAAAGAAAATATACAAGATTCATTTATCTAATTAATTATTTATTGAGATATATTTGACTTGCAAACATTCCATACATATATATATATATAGAGTGTAAGTGATACACATGCTTGAAAACCCTACATACAAAAACATACCACACGCACACACACATATGTATATATTCTGTGTGTGTGTGTGTATTTATATAATATAATATATAAAACATATAGTAAAAAGATAACTTATATATATAACATAGTTTATTTATTGAGATACTACTGATCAGTTTGGAATGAGTTTGAAAGGAGGCTTGGTCAGCGCTGGGGCTGGATCATATCTTCCATAGTCTTTGGTGTTCACTGTAAGAAGTCTTTCATGGACTTCACTCATTTTTCCATGATGTTCCTGCATCAATAACATTTTAAAATATTCACGAAAAATACGAACAAAATTACATGATTAGTATGTTTAGTACGCAATATTAGATTTTATAAGTGACGAGATTTTTTAAACTTGTTTTCTTCCTTTATCATGTGTGCTATCTAATTCAAATTACCGAATCCAATGGTGTAGACAAAGATTTAGATATTATTTGAAGTAGATTAAGGATCGTTTGGCTAAGTTTTTGCTTTTGTTTCTTGTAGAAGAGTTTTCGAGGGAGGTTACTTTAAGTTAACTTCCTCTAAAGCTCGAGTTTCTAGACAGACCTCTTATAGCCGGGCAAAGTATTTTCAGAAAATTATTCAAAAATATTTAAAAACAACTTATTAATCTCAAAAATAGCTTTTAAATTTTCGAAAATCCTACTAGACATGTTATAAATATTTCGAAGAAATAGGAGCTAATACATGGGGAGTATGCTTGTTAGGCAATAGTACGTAAACACTATTACGATTGGCGAGATTTTATTTTATATTGTTTCCGTCCTAATCCACCTTACCAAATATAATAGTGATACTTGAAAAGACGGAAAACCTAATATACGATATATTTAAAGTAATATAAATCTAAAAATCTTAACGGGGACCTGATGATGATTAAGCTTTACATAAATTAAAATAACTAAAAATGGAGAGAGAGAGAGATATTCAAAGGTCATACATTTATATTTAGGAAAATTTAATTAAGACCAGTGAATGACCTCATGAGTAGCAGTCGCTTGCTTCTGATCCAATTTGCTCACTGACCTATGCAGTCGACCTGCATGAAAAAAATAGTGCAAATCAAGAATTGAATTTACATGTTTGGTACACTAAACTGAACATAATTGGGCGTAACACCATAGAAAAATATTTAAAGGATTGCGTACGAAACATTTGGCGGTCGAAAAAAAACTTACTAATTTCCTGTAGTGTAATCACTCTCACATGCAAACATGAGTGTTTTTAGGGTTTGACTATGATTCATGGTTTACAAAATTCCAAAAAATTGTTCAGTAAAAAGAAAATACACAGAAAATATGCATAGGTCCAAAGCAAAAAAGAAAAGGGTTTCGGCATTCCATCGTTATGCATGACAATCATGCAGCAAAAATGATAAATTGTAAAGAATTTCAAGAAATTAAATCACATATATCTCTCCATTCCATGACCATCTATGTACACTGTTAACTATATTTTCCTGAAAATAAACTATTTTATTTCCTAGAGAGTAAAAATTTGAATTATGCTTCATTAATTTTCCATGCTGAAAACTAAAGGACTAGAAGAGTTCGGAGGAAGTTTACTAGAGAACGTTCTATGCATAGGTTAAACTTATGCATACATTTTCTGAAACGCTTAGAACACTCGAATTTGAAAAGAACTTGAAGAGAAAAACGAGTTTCTTCGAAAAGAGATTGACAAAAGGATTTTCTATTGAACCTACCTGCAAAGGAAATTGAAAAGAGAGATGCAGAAATTAGAAGGAAGAGGAGACTAATCTTCTTGACAAGCAAGAAACCCATGTTCTTGAACAAACTTTAATCTCTTTGTAAGTAATAATTTGAAGCTCTCTTTTTGCTCACATAAAAGAAACACAAACACTAATGAGTCCTTTCTATAATATATGTTGCACTTGCCCAACTCTTTATACTAATAAAAGCTAAAGAGATACACCTTCGTGGGTGGCCGAGTTGATAGAGCAGGTGCACGTGGAGACCAAAGGTCACGAGTTCGAATCCCCTACCAATACTTTTTCGGTCGAGCCCGTCGCACCGGGCTTGCCTAGTGTGGTTTATCTCTCATGTGTAGTTTGTGGGTTACTGCACATGGAGCAGGGTTTACCTAGTGCGCACTCATAGTGTTCGGGCATCTGCCTCTTCGAGGTGGTCCGGACTCCTCTGGTGGGTAGCAACTACAGGTTCCTACGTCAACAAAAAAAGTTAAAAGAGATAAATGGAAATCATATTTTATCTTAAAGAATGCTATCTTTTGTGCCTTTTAGTTAAACAATTCAAAATGTAAAGGTGAGAGACACCACTTTACTGTTGTCCGGGCACTAAGTCTAAGAAGTTAGTGGGATTAATAAATTAATTAATGCTACACTAAGTAAAGAATGGACCATTGATATAATCATTAACGTATATAGTGCCACTCATAATAAGCAATATAATTAGGGCATTATTAGAACATTTGAAAATGTTCACATAAGTACATTAGTGTCGCATAACATTTGAAAAAAGTATATTGCCGATAAGAGTTGAATATGTAGTCTCTTCAATATCGCTGGTTACGGCAGCTCTCACTTCTACATTTTATGCGCAATTATATTTTCAGATATGTGTTGATACGGATAAGTGATTAGATGGGTTCCACGAGATGTTAGAGGGGTTTTGTCTTGTCAAGTTGTGCGCCATCGACTCATCCTTTTGTGCTAGTCATTCAAGGGTACTATGAGCAGTCTACAAATAATCGACTATCTTTACTATATGGATTAGTAATTACTCTCTCTCTCGAATCATTGCTAACTGAACCTTCAAACTTCTATAGATCCGTCTATATCCATTGTTTGTGATCTAATCAAACCTTAACAAGTATAGTGTGAAATGACAACCGTATCCTATTAGGTATCGATGGATAGAATTGTCATCAAAATATAAAGAGCAAGGCAAAAAAAATTCAACTTGAACCCCTTTTTGACTCATTCAAATTTAACCATTTCCGATTGCCGGTTTGTTTCGTGCATCCAATGCAAGTTCTTAACCTTAAAAAGTAAATTCGACTTATGTGTTCGGTTTGGCCATAGAACAAATAAAGGCTTGAAGAATAGGGTTCGGTTTGTCTTTTCTTAGCTTTATTTACAAACTAAATAAAAAAACTTGGCTTAAAATAGATTTTGTGGAAGATTAGTGCCTTCAATTATCCAAAACGACAAAGTACAACCCACCAAATACCATTGAAATGACAGTGGTGGAAAAACAAAGAGTAGCACTATCACATTTAAAATATTATATCAGATTACATTTCTTTTCTTTAAATTATTAAATCATATTTAATTTCTTTTTTAAAAGTAAAAGTGGCGTTAGGCGTCTTACGACAGCTTCCCTTAAATTAAGAGCATCCATATTGGTCTCAAAAGAAGACCCTAAGTAAACGATCTTGACACCGTAAAGTGTAAACTAGCAATTATTGTTTGATATTTCGAATTTCGACTAATTTTTTATGTCGTCTAGCATTTGATTATGTTTAGTGCAACATTAATTTGGTGTATTGAATAATTGAATTTAACGGTATTAAAGAAAAAAAAAAGTTCAAATCATTGTTATTATATTATACCACATCGTCCATTAATACAAGATTCCAAGCACGCTCATATAATTGGAGGGAATTATGCTAATTTGTGAATTATAAGATTTTATTCATGTTTATTGACCTCTAAATCCAAATGATTCAAGTGTCAACTGTTGGAGATTCGAACCCTGGCATTTGTGCTACCTTATATTTCAGCTAAAGTTGTGTTTCCAAAACACGTTTTTACTTATTAAGAGTGTGTTTGGTGGATATTATTTTGGAATAATGTATTTTGGAATAGTAGATTGATGGAGAATATGTAGTTGAAAAAGAAGAAAAAGTTATTGATGTGATGGAAAATGTTATTTTATTGGAGAATGTGTGGTTGAAAAGGAGTAGAAGAATGAAAATG
>CAIGRT010011904.1:0-13049 GCA_903798405.1 Fraxinus platypoda
TCCCATGGATCAAAAGAATCACTGGTTGGTTCAGGTTTAAGTAATGTTCCATAGACGAAACCGAGCTTGTTTTTAGCTCGGAGTGCTCGCCGGAGTGCCCTTGACCAGGTAGGATAATTATCTGTGGTTAGTAGTTCTGTGACTAAAACAGCTCCTAGGTTATCTGAATTCTCCAACTTGCAATGGTCAGAAAGGTCAGGAATGTGAAGGGGAGTTGTGTTTTTACTACCAACAGAGTTCATTCAGGCAATGGTGGCCATTGTTCTGATACCATGTAAGATAACGCAGCATAATGTAGATAATGAAGGAGACTAATAGCTTTGGATTGAATCAGAATTTCGTCTCACTTAACATCAGCAATACAAGTGCAAATATATAGAAGGCAAGAAAGGGTAAATAAGTAAAAGAATCATCCTAACAAACTATACAACAGAAGGAATAAAATTGCACCTAACCATGTGCTACACCACGAGCTGGCAGGACACCTAGATGATAAGCTAATGGCCTTATGATACATATACACATTCAACTGATAGGTTAACTGTCTTATGGTACATACATTATGCATTCCAACAGTGTTTAATCCTCAAGTTTTACTTAGTCCAATATTCAAAGTTGGAAAGGAATTTGAGTCGGATGAGAGTGCGTATAGTTTTTATGATCAGCACACACAAGAGTCAGAATTTAATACAAGAAGAACAAGGAAACAAATGAGACTTATTGAAAATTATTTGTGTGTTCAAAGGAAGGGAAAACAGATGATACTTATCAGAGGAACGCTAGATTATCTGTAGTCGAACAACAAACCGGATAGGATTAGATTGTGAACAAATTTTTAGAGGAGCATAACCATGGTCTCACTACTGCTAGTAGAGTATATTTGTTGAGATCAAACTGAACAGTGTCGGCCACAGAGAAGGCACTTGCACAACAATTTTACCAGCATACCAACAACTACGACTTATGGAGATAGATTCGGGCGGTCCTTCATCGCCTGGGTGTGTGGAGGGATATATCAGGAACTACGAAAGGAATATACGAGTCAAACAAAGTAATCACGATCAGATGATCTGACCAACCATTTTACGTTTGAGAAAGAGAAATGTCAGAACCTGTATTTCGATTATGAAACTGACTTGGACAGGAAGTTTATTCGATTTTTTGGGGGCTAATTCGGAGTCAAGAAGATAGTATGCATACTTCGACGATGTCGCTGTGTTTGATATAACCTACACCAATAAGTACTTGATGATTTTTGTCCCTTTTGTTGGGGTGAACCACCATGGACCGACAATTATTCTTGCTTGTAGGTTATTGAGGGATGGAATAGTTAAATTTCAAAAGTCATATCAATGGTACCACCTACGACATTACATCGTTACTATTTATGGCACATGCTTAACAGGTTTTTGGATAAGATCAATGCTAGACTATACAACAAGCAATATCGAAGATTGGTAAATATCATCAAACAATCTTAGACACCTGAGGAGTTCGAGAATCGTTGGAATAAGGTAATGGAAACTACACAGCTAGACTATAATGAATGGCTCACTAGTATGTACGAGATACATTTTCGTTGGATACCTGCATATGTAAAACAATTCAGTGCAGTCATGTCTAGCAGCCAAAGAGCCGAGCGCGATCACTCATTCATGAAGAAATAAATCAACAGGAAGAATTTGTTGATGGGTTTCATTACTCGTTTCAACAGCGCACTAGTTCATCAACAACATGAGGAGTTGGTTGCTAACCATATCAATCTAACCGAACAACCAAAACTGACATCGATTGGCATGATGGAACACCTGATGGTCCAAGTCTACATGAAAAAGATTTTCATGTCTTTTTCAGATGGAAGTTGAGCATAGTAATTTTTACATTTGCTCAAAAAGGTTGGATTACATCAATGCTATATTGTCTAGAGGTGGAACGATTTGAGTCGGGGAAAACTTTCGAATGTCACCTTATACTTACCTATTTCACAACTTCAAATTTCATCAAATGCAGATGCGTGTTGTTTGGATTTGAAGGTTATCTGTGACGACATATGCTTAGGTTTCCAAGAAAAAAAAAAGTTTTATTTTTATCGGAGAAATAAATTCTACGAAGATGGAAGAAGAATGCCAAGGTTGGGTTAGTTGATGAACCTATAGTTGGTTCATTTGTCGACATAGGTTACGAGTAGTCACTGATGGGACGACATTGGATGTTATTATACAAGTCTGCTTTACTAGTCGACGTCGAATCTTTAACGGATGCTCGCAGTACCTATATGTTGGGCAAATTTGATAAGTTGCCCATTAACATGAAAGAGATCGATAAGAGGGCAATGTTGTCATGAACAAGACTAGAAGCAAAAGCCGTGAAGAAAGTCAAGGCGTAGGTGATTTAAATGCCATTAAAGCAAAGGGGTACGGAAAGAGATTGAAGTCGTCGAAGAAAAAACCTATTTCTAGATATAGTAGACAATGTCGTTCATATGGTGGACATGGCCACGACAAATAAACATGCCCGAATTTACAAAAGATGCAATTATTTAATATCTTTACTCGTTACTACTATGTTATGCAACTCATCTAACATTATTTAAAAAGTTCAACGACGCCGATGATCGTATCAGTCCCCCATTGCTAGTAGACAATGTCGTTCATATGGTGGACATGGCCACGACAAATAAACATGCCCGAATTTACAAAAGATGCAATTATTTAATATCTTTACTCGTTACTACTATGTTATGCAACTCATCTAACATTATTTCCATTTCGATCACGTATAAATATTACACAAGTTGGTAATAAATGACATTGTCGATAATTTGGCATTACAAGAATAAAAGAATATTATAAATTTTAATGGTTTCCTTAATTTTTTGCTTTGTAACGTGAGAATTGAGGTGGTTGGAAAGTAATATTTATTTTTCTGTAGAGAAGTGACCCATTTATTATTATTATTATTTTTTTTTTTGGGGGGGGGGACCAAAATAAAAATTGAAAAAGTAAAAAAGCCTACCCTATATTGTAAAGAAGTGACGATTTGTGTGGGTGATAGGTGATGTGGGGGAGAGGGAGAAAGTCAAAGCAAAAACCTTTTTCTAATGAAATGCACTACGCCACGTCAGAAATGTGTTCTACTACCCACTGGGGGCGAAAAACACTACTTTTGTAATAAAGAGAATTTCTTTTGTGCTTCAAACTCAACATTATATTCCGCATGTATTGAACAATATTTCTGGTTCCGCTCCCTATATACATGGCCTCAACCTTCGACCATCTCCATTAACTTCCTTGCTTTCCAAGTACGTTTGCTTCTTCAGTTGATTGGCATCGCATCTAGGTCATCCCAATGATGTTGTTTTCAAGTCCTTGGTGTCATTAGATTATGTCTCTTAGCTCTAAATATGTGTCATCCAATTATGTAATGCATGAAAATACATTAAAAGTCACCCGTTACCATTTTTAACTCTGATATAAAGAGTACTAGACCTCTACAAATAATTTTTCTGATGTATTGACATCTCCAATTTCTTCAATTAATGGGTTTAAATATTATACCATATTTGTTGATCTTTATTGTAAGTATATTAGGTTATTTTCCTACCCGAAAATCTGAGATGTCTGCTATTTTTGTCAAATTTAAGACTTTAGTTGTAAATTATTTTTAAAATGGCAATATAATATTGTACACGTAAAATGGTGGTAAATTTTCGATCTTGCCTCATATCTCTCTCACTATGTCATCTCAACTCAGCGTCCCTCTATATACACCTAGATATAATAGTTTCACTAAGCATCATGAACCACATATCACTAAAACCGGTCTTGCCTTGCTCTATCACGCTTTAACGCCTATCTCATTTTGGAGATATTCCTTTCTCATAGTTGCTTATCTCATAAATCATCTATCTACACCGGAATTGTCCATGCACTCGCTCCACAAAATCTTATTTCATAAAACTCCAAACTACTCCAAACTGTGCATTTTTAGATGTATGTGCTATCATTTGATTTGCCGATGCTCTCAACACAAACTTGAAGCTAGCTCACGTCCTCGTGTGTTTGTAGACCATTCTACCACTCAAAGTATCTACTTATGCTTGACCCTTCCACCTAAAAGGCGATCGTCTATTGTCGCATAAATTAAGACTTGTCTTCAATTTAAAAGGTTAATCGTGTTAAGAGGAGTAGTCCAAGCATGTACATGTTGATTTATCTTTTAATATTTATTCGATTCGGGATTCAAACCTTAACAATTAATCCCTTAATATGTCTTCGCAAGATTATGTATAGTTTTGAGTACATTAATCTTAAAATTCGTATGCTCATATGAGTGTTTATCGGATTGAATAGCTCGTTGGAGTTTTAATGGACTCTGATACTATAGTAAGACTTGGATTTCATTTTAAAAGGTCAACTTTGTTAAAAGGAGTAGTCTATCCTTATATATTGATTGATATTTGTATATTTATTCATTGTGTGATTCATCTCATACCATGCCCCCACAAAATGGTGTACAACAATTTTGGAATCCGAATGCTTATGTGAGCTTCATCCCTTGGAACTTGAGCCTGCCTCCCATGCTATAGCTCTTGAAAATTCACTATGGCATAAAAGCAGTATTGAAGGATTTTGATGCTCTAATTCAAAATAACATATAGAAGCTTGTTCTTCTTCTTCTTCCATCCAATAAGTTGATTGTGTGTAAATAAGTTTATCGCATCAAACGAAATTTTTATTGTTCCATTGACCACTATAAGGCCCGCTTTGTAATAAAAAGACCTTTAGCCCTATCATTAAGCACACACCACCATCCGCCTAATTCTCAATGCCCTCTCTCACAATTGTCTTCTCCAATAACATGATGCAAAGTCTCTCTTAAAGAGAATGTATTCACATCTCAAACTTTTGACTAATCCTTATTAAGTATGTCACTTTAAAAAGACCATCTACGGGCTAAAATAGGCTCCACATGATTTGTATCATGAACTCTTAACAGTTTTCTTATTTTCAAAAATTCCAAATTAGACACTTCTTTGTTAATTTTTAATTCTCACGACTGTTGTCTTTATGTGATTATATATTGATGACAACATTATTACAGGCAATTTCAGTTTTGATGAGTTTATCTCGTAGCCTGCTAGGTCATCTATTTTCAATTAAATCCACTATCATTCTTCCTTGGAATTGAGGTTGTCTCTACTGCACAAGGTCTTTTCTTGACTCATCATCAGGTGCTTCGCTCCTTGCTGTACAGATCTAGCATCACACTTCCAAACTTGTTCAGATTCTTATGTTCACAACCGCCAATCTTAGGCTTATTGATGGTACAACCTTGGATGATGATACTGAATATAGATAAATTGTTTGCCTTCTTCAGTACTTACTTCTTACTAGACTAGTTATTACTTTATGAAAAATTCCCAATTCATTCATTGTTTCACCTCTGAGCATTAGATTTCCTTCAAATGTCTCTTGAGAAGATATACATGTGGCAATGTGTCACATGGCATGGTCTTTCAGAGGTCCTCTCGATCCAATTTATAAATCTTTCTATGATTCTTACTGGCCAGATAATGCTGACGATTGAACTTCCACCAGTGCTGACGTTGTCTTTCTTGGTCATAATCTCATTACTTGGTTGTCTCACAAGTAACGCTATATTGCTCGTTCTTCTACAAAAGCAGAATTTCTTGTTGTTGCCACTATTGCATTGATGTTCTCTTGATTAAATCCTTACTACTGGAGCTCAGTGCTCACCTATAGTTCAATTGTCTATCCTGACAATGTCAGCACAACCTATCTTTGCTCTGATCGCTGAAGCACATTGAGATCGATAGGCACCTTGTTAGTGATAAAGTGCAGCAAGGTGACATTCGAGTATCTTATGTTGCTTCTCCTGAGAAACTTGCGAATGTCCTCACAAACCCCTTAAGCACAGGTCAATTTCTCCTACATCGATCCAAGATTGGTGTTTCCATGGATCCAAAATTTTGTGGAGCATGTTAACACTAGAACTTTACACCATATTTTGTATTATAGATTAGATTTTATCATACTATTATGTATTAATTTTGGTCTACCATGTTTCTCTTGCACTCCTAGTTTATCTATACTTTTTTGTAGTTTATCTAGACCTCTTTTGTACTCAACTCCATCAATAAAATTGATCGACTTGCTCCAAATACTGTTCTATATCAAACTCTTACTTTTGAATCCTACAGGTGGGCTGGTTTTTTAAAATGGCTCGAATGTGAGGCTCAATAATTAAAGTGGAAATTACATCTCAGTCGGGTTTTAAAGTCCGTTATTCTTAAATCGGGTATGAAGTTTAATTGAGCAAAAATCAGGGATTCAATCAAAATTACTCTCTCTCTCTCTCTCTCTCTCTCTCTCCATTCTCTTTGTCCATTCTCTTTTTCTTATCATTGGTCATTGGGTTTCTCTCTTTATTGACGCAAGCGCCGACTCTCTGATCTGACGAAGTTCAATCGTCGTTGTATGTGGCAGCGCAGTGGCCAGTTCGTTGGCATAGTGCCTTTCAGTGATTGAGCTTCGATTGGCGCTCGCCGTTAAACTCCTGATTGATGGTTGTGGTGTAAAGAGACACTTGTGCAAGATTTTAGGTGATGGTTGTGATTGTGGTTTGGTGAAGGAAGTGATGATTTTAGATTTGATGTGGTGGCGGTGACGGTGGCGATGGTGGTGGCGACGGTGCTTCTGCTTTTGAAGGGGGCAACCCATTAGATGGTTTTGTTGGTGGTCTTGCAAATGGGGTAGTGGTGATGGTCACAAATTACGTTTGTAGATCATAGGTTACAATTCACAGTGGTGATGATAAGTTACAAGTCACATCACCAAGTCACAAGTCATTTTTGTATAGATCATAGATAAATGTAAATATGTCACAAATCAAACAGAGCACAGGTCACACTCTACTTGTCACGTGTCATATTGAATAGGCCAAATATCAATGTTAATAGGTCACAGATCAAATAGAATTGGTCACAGGTCATTGATTTATGTTCATATGTCACAAGTTATAGTTCACATATCACAGTTCAAGTCACAAGTCATCATTCACAGGTCAAATGTCATATTGTATATGTCACATATTAATGTCACAAGTTATTTTGCACGGAAAACAAATCAATTTCTACAAGTCATAGATCTAAGAGAATTGGTCACAGCCATTGGATTAATATCACAAATAATTCATCAATGTACATAGGGTCATAGGTTACAGGTCACAAATTCAAGAGACCTGGTTACATGTCATTGATTTCTTCGACCTCAGATCTCCGAATTGGTCACAAATTCAATTAACCAGATTTGACGGTGAGCATTGAAATTATTTTGCTCCAGTGAGTGCTATGTAAATTTCACCAGGTACTATTTTTCAATTCAATTTTAAGAAAATAGTTTTAAATTATACGAGCACTGTTAAGTTGCCACAGAAGAAGATGGTCAGTCATTGCTCAGTCGATGTTCTCCAATGGCCGCTATGTTGCTCCCTCTATCTCTAGTATCAGACCAGCGGTGCTCATTCACCGCCGAGCGACAATTAGTTCGTTGTTGAAAAAATTGTCGACAGGATGGATGCCGGGGATTGTAAGAATGGATGACGGCTGGTGGGTGAGGAAGGGTGGGTATGGGGGTGTTTGTTTGGTGTGTGGGTGTGGGTGTGGGTGTGGGTAGATTAAATCGACATGGTGAATGTTCACGGGTGAGTGCCGATGACCGTAAAAGGGGATGATGGCGAGGCAGGTGTGTGAGGGTGGGGGACGGTTGTTTGGTGGGATGGGTAGATTAATTTAATTTGGTAATATTATTATTTAAAATTAAAATACTGAATTAACACCTGACTTTTGTATTTTGAAACTTAATATCTGGAAATCGATTTGGTGCATACCTAATACCTGACTTATGATTTTTTTTTTTTCCATATTTAAACGTGTTGTTAGGCTTTGTGTTTAACTATAAAATCGATTTGTTGGTTTATGGACCGGATTAAGTTGTGCTGTATCTTGGGTTGTATTTGATAATCACGGTAAAACAAATAGAATGCATAATTGGCCTATTACCAAACAATGGCAATCAAACATGGGCTTATTTTGTTTCAAATCAGTCATTCTAAGTTTCTTAACAATTTCAATCTGGTCACTATGTTGTTATATTAATGTCAAACCCTACATGTATACTATTTAATACCACTATAAACGATGGAAGTCAATTCCCTAGCCACTCAAGTTTTTTATACTAAAAATAGAATGATGAAACCTCGAAGCCCATTTTGGTTGACATTAAGTGCTTGTTTCGGGTATGGGTTATTAGAACAAAACCTCTTTACATATGGAGTTCATTGTGCAAAACGTATTAACACAAAACATTTTTATGTATGGAGTTCATTGTGCAAATCGTTTCAACTTTGTATTTTTTTTTTTTTACATTTTCACCCATAATTTAACATTTTATTGCTAGAATCATCTATTTTCATCAAATTTCTCAATAGAAAAGCTGTAAAATGACGAATATACATTTTTAATTAAATAAAACAAAAAATAAAAATAAAAATAAAGAACTAATTGCAGTCATGTCCCAAAAATTTTTTAAAAATGCAAATGAATAACAAATGAATGATTAAAAATCTAGACAAAATAAAAATTTCTCTCTCTTATTCACCACCACGACCAATTGGGATACTTTTAAAATTGACATGGTCAAACCTCCTAATTTTCACTTTAAATTTTCAACAATTGCATATTTCCACAATGGCCTTTTGAATTGTGAAAAACAAAAATGTCCTTAAATAAACAATACAATTACAAAAATCCACTTTTATCTAAAAGACAACACTACCATTTTAGTTAACAAGTAAAAACCAAACACTTCCCACTTAAATTTTTAAAACTAGCTACCTTTTCTTATATGTTCATTCCAACACAACTAAAAACTCTCTCATTTTTCATTTACTTCAACCTCAAAAACTCAGAAATTGATCAAACGCTAAACAAGAAATTTTTTTACATCTATCATTTTGAATCGGTAAGTATATTTATATGTGTTTAATTTCGTTTTCGTTAAATTAGTATATGTTTTTAATTAATAAATTTTATTTCGACATAGATTAACATGTAGATAATTTTTTTTAACAGGTCNTTATTTCGACATAGATTAACATGTAGATAATTTTTTTTAACAGGTCTATAATTTTTTTAAGTATAAACAAGAAAAAAATTCATCTGCATATATCATGGTCATAACAGCCGCCTGTTACGACCTAATTGTCGATCATAACCGCCAGTCGGTTGTTAACAACAGGCCGTAACAGCTGGCAACTGCTTTTTTAAATCCTAACATTTTAGTGGTTGGGCTAATTTTTCTACTTTTTTTATAATTAAATATTATGTTTCGTTATGCAGATATGGTCGTAATTTCAGTTTGTTACTTTGGTGATTTCAAATTGGATGAAAAAAAATCGATGTGTATGAAAATGGTCGAGTGATATATGTGAAGGTATTCTAATTTCCATAACATCGACCACATCATATGCAGAAATGTACTATGATTTACAAAAGAAGCTGAAAGTTGGTCTCTCTTAGTACGACATGGAATTGAAATTTCAATTCAATGATCATTCATCCATTCTGATTCCACCTATGATAGTTGTTTATGATGCTGAAGTGAATTATCTATTTGAATTGAACAATATACGCACGACTCCTCTTTACTTGACTTTAGTAAGGAAGAATATCACTGAAGGTGAACACGAAGATTTGGATGGAGGTGATCACAATGCTAATGATTTTTGGGACACAGTGGAGATAGCTCGTGATGATGATATTGTTATTCCCGATACAGTTGTTCATCATCTTGATCTCGCTGTTACACATAAAATTTTGTCGGTAGTTCACAACAACAAGAATGATAATGAATTTACAAATGAGAATTTGATTGTTTTATCCCGTCGGAGACATGAGTGGGACGGGAGCGTAGGGATTGGATCGAGTGGACACTCATCTAATTCTTTGAGAGTGGTTCCTGATGATGAGGATTGGTATGTCGAGCAACTGTTTGAAACAAACAAAGATTTTCAGGAAGATACGCACCGAATTGCACTGAAATACAACTTTGAGTTCAAAGTGAAGAAATCAAATAAGTCATTGTTGATGATTGTCTGCGTCGACGACAGTTTCCGTTTGCATTTACGAGCAATAAAGATGGACATTAATGAGTTATTTGTAGTTCGCAAGTATACACGAGAACATACTTGCGAAGTGAGAATTCGTCGAAATGGTCTTAGGCAGTCCGAGCATGGTTTATTAGTCGATAGATAATACACAAGTATCAGGACCAACGGACGATCTACAGACCTTTGGACATCATTAATGACGTCTGTCGAGAGTACGAAGTGGTCATGAGCAACTAAAAGGCTTTGAAGGCCAAATAATGCACGTTGGAGGACTTAATGGGCTCGATCGAGAAGAGCTATGCTAAATTGGCCGGGTATTGCTATAACATGGGTACAACTAATCCTAGCTTTGCATTTTTTATTGAGATAGATGGCAAGAATTGCTTTAAGTTTTTCTTCATGACTCTTGTACAATGCATTTGGGGATTTCGAAATGCGATGCAACCCTGAATTTTAATCGATTATACAACTCTAAAAGTTAGATAAGGAGGAAAGTTAATTATTAATACGTGTCAAGATGCCAACATCCAAACTTACCATCTTACATTCGACATAGTCGATAACGAGAATGATCTGTCAGCGAGTTTGTTCCTCACAAAGCTGAAGGAAGTAATTGGGGAAGTTGAGGACCTTGCCTTTGTAACTAATCGGTAACCATCTATAATAAATGGTATCGCTAAAGTTTTTCCCGATGCACATCATGGGTATTGTATGTACCATATACAAGGCAACCTAAAAACCAAGTATCGGGGCAAAGGCATCTTTTCATTGTTCAGGAGAGGGCTGAAGCTTATAGTGTTGAAGAGTGCAATAAATTTATGGTGGAAATAGGAATTAATTCATTCCCGACATGGGAGTAATTAACAAAAATAGGAATTGAACATTGGGCACGATCACATTTTCTAGGACGTCGATACAACACGATGACGTCAAATAATGCGGAGTCTCGCAATGCATTATTCAAGAAGGTTCAAGAGTTAGCATTCATCGCAATGATTGAGAACATTCGTAACAAGCTAAAGCAATGGTTTCATGACCGACATGCGGAATAATAGAGTTCCACGAGCGTGCTAGCCCCTGCTCAGGTGGATAAACTTTTTAAGGTTGCAGAGGTTGCGAGAAAGTTGAATGTAAAACCACCGGATGAGTTGCGCTTCTCTGTGAAATGTGCACGTAATATGATATAAATGGTAGACTTGACTGATAACACATGCACTTGTAGTCGATTTCAGTTGGTGAGTTTTCCATGTGAGCATGTAGTTGCAGGGAAATGTATAGAGGCTTTGTAGCGAAAATCTTATGCTCTCCTTATTACACAGCTGATTATTAGAGAACATCGTACGTTGAAACTATATTTCCTCTACCAAATGAAGTCGAGTGGGAAGTTCCCGATCATATTCTCCCACTTAATAGTTTGTTGCCACCTGAAGTTGAAACACATGGTCCTGAATGTCCACGTACGCCTAGAATACCATCGGAGAGTTTTCTCAACTGTGTAGGTATAGTAGGTGCAGAGCAATAGGGAATACTGGTCAATTTTGTACGAGTCAAATTTCCATAAATGACAATTAGACGAATGTGTAATGGTTTCACTGATAATTGAACAATGTTTACAATTTGTTTACAAAATTTATAATTATTTCACAAATAAATAAATAATTAAATTTACAAATTTACAATTTGTTTACAATATTTACAATTATTTCACAAATAAATAAATAAACAATTAAATTTTCGATATTTATATTTTTTTACAATATTTATAATTATTTCAAAAATAAATAAACAAACAATTAAATTTTCGATATTTACATTTTTACAATATTTATAATTATTACACAAATAAATAAATAAACAATTAAATTTTCGATATTTACACTTTGTTTACAATATTTACAATTATTTCACAAATAAATAAACAATTAAATTTTCAATATTTATAATTTGTTTACAATATTTACAATTATTGCACAAATAAATAAATATACAATATTTACAATTAGTTTACAAATCAATAAACAGTTAAATTTTCGATATTTACATTTTTTATACAATAGTTACAATTATTTCACAAATAAAAAATAAATAAAAATTAAATTTTCTATATTTACACTTTGTTTACAACATTTACAATTACTTCACAAATAAATAAACAATTAAATTTTCGATATTTACAATATGTTTACAATATTTACAATTATTTCACAAATAAATAAGCAATTAAATTTTCAATATTTACAATTTGATTATATTATTTACAATTATTTCATAAATAAATATACAATATTCACGTATAACAATTGAATTCATATAAATCGACGCTAACTTATTCCTCTAATTTTGTATTCAGGATTGTTGATTTCATCAATCTTATGTGCTATACTCAAAAATTCGATATACTTTATTGCGAATATGCCACAATCGTCCCTACGAACAAATAATAATGTGTTATTTCGATCAGTACTGCGCAGCGAAAAACTATGTTTTCAAATTAAAAAAATTATATAAGTATTTATGGTTTCGACTGTCTCGTACGATGGCAGGTCTGTCCTGCACAATCACCCTTGCTCGTCTAACTATTAAAGGAACGATCACAGCCACCGGCTCTAGGTGAAATTGGAGCCGACCTTGTGCAAACAAGAATGATTGGAGTCGTACACATATATAGTAGAATCAGTAAAGACGATCTTCAAGGGAAAGCAATGATGATTCACAATCACTGGAATGTACATATGCGTACAACACTCCCATGACTTTCCCCCGACACTCGGCCACATCCCTAGGACCCACTCGAACATATATTCAAGCACCGTGTACTCGTTACCCATAAGTTGGAGTGACTGATACTCAATGGTAAC
>CAIGRT010011906.1:0-10591 GCA_903798405.1 Fraxinus platypoda
TGTTTAAATTGATAATACATTTCCCATGTATTATCTCTTGATTTATTAATATATTCTCTGATTACTTATCAAAAAAAAAAAACATGCAGATGATGCATTTGTAAAAACCAAACAAATTGATTACTTGTAGTAGTCAAATTCATTCAAATTCTGTTTTTGGAAAACATCTTATCCCTGTCAAGGGCCTTCTGCCACCACACACAGCATTTTTGAGTAAGATTAAAAAGTTTGCTTATTAAGTGGATAAATAATTTTAAAAATAATTTTTCCTCTTAAGTAAGAAAATTGTAACATAACTGAGCATGTTTGGAATCAAAAAGTTACTTGAAAGTTAATTTTTACTTTTCTTTTTAACTTAGCCAAACAGGCTCACAACATATTGACTTGCGTGTGTCGTAAAAGATTTTTGCTTTCCTCCACATCACACACTTTTTTCATTCTTCCCTCATAATGTCACATACTGAAAGATAATTCGGTGGAAAAGATCTCAGAAAATATTGGTGGCAAAATATTCACGGATTTAGTTTATCTCTTATGTATTGCTCACTCTCTTATAGTCCCGCATTCCTTTATATCGCACACTATTCTGCTCCTTCATTGCACCTACTATTTAGAAGAAACTATTTTCAGGAAAAAAAAAAAAAAAATTTCTAATAATGCTTTTGTTGAAATTTCCCACATGGTACAAGTGGAGCCCTTGTACGTAGCCCAATCAAGGATAGAAAATAAGAGAAGATGTCGTATAGATGATTTCTATTATTATTAACATAAAAATCAAGTTTATATCAAAAGTAGTTGCTGTTTCGACTTTCTAGTTTCAAATCTTCCCCGACAAGAGTTCAGAACCATTTCTTGTCTTTTTCATTTTTTGGATCTTATATTCCAGCTCAACTTTGCAGTGATGCAGCAACAACACTTTCTATCTGCAGTTGTAGCTTTAGTATAGATGACACCAGTGTATGCGTACCTCTATCACGGAAACTTAACATTTCACACTAATCTATAACTTTCTTATCTAAGTAAACCTAGGCACAATTCTTAAATGGACATCATTATTTAATTTGTTAATATTTGCGAAGCGAGTAAAAGTAAATATATGACTAATATCAGAATGCATGCATGTGCATGACGAACACCATGTTTTAACTTCTATGACTCAAAAGATACAAGACTCAAATTCCTTCCTGCCTCTCATAGCTTAACTAATATGTGATTGTGGACGCAAATTAGTCATAGAAGAAAACTCATGAACTACAAAGACAAACAAACCACAATGAATCACAGGTAAAATATATGTTAAAATAAAACAGAAACCTCTTTCTGTAGCTTTAGGTAATGCTTAGATTTCTCAGCAAGTTGAATCCTTAATGCTTGAAGCTCGTGTTCCATGTCCATGACCTGCAAAATTAGTATTTCTTGCATCACATCCTCCAGCATGTGTAAGAGAAAGATTGGTATTATGGGATATAATCGAAAGAAATACTTCAAATAAAAAAAAAAATGATAATGGAATATGTTAAATTATAATACCCCCAAAATCTTGTGTAGTCAATTATTAAAATTAGGGCATTGGTACAAGAGGATGAAAATTAGAGGATCAAATTGCATATCAGCCAATAGTTAAAGGACTAAAGTGTAATTTCTTGAACTAAATATACATATTTATATGATATGAATATTTATGGTATAAGAATGTGTGTGTGTGTGCGCGCGCGCGCGCGCGCGCGCGCGTGTATATATTTAGCACTACTATATATGGGAAAATTGGATGGAATTAAGAATTCATATAAGATGCATTTCTAAATAAGTAAACTACCATATATGTGTGAATATATAATATATATAATTACGATTAAGTTAAACTATGGCATCACTATAATTACGTGCATGTGTGTGTGTGTGAGTAGTTTTATGATTGATTAAGTTAAATTATAGTATTACTATAATTACGTACATCTATGTATATATAGAGCATGTTTGAGCCCCATTTTTTTTTTCAAAAAATGCATTTTGAAATAGTGATTTGATGGAGAATGTGTGATTAAAAAATAGGAAATTTTTTGGATTTACGTGTAATATTATTTTATTAAATAATGCATGGTTGAAAATAAAAGATAGAGAAAAATGTATTTTGAAAATAATGAGGATCAAACAAAGGCATAATTATATATAATTATGGTTGATTGATTTCAAATATAGTATTATTACAATTATGTGCATCCATATATGTACAATTATATATAATTACGATTGATTGAGTTAAATTATATTATTACTATAATTACGTGCCTCTATGTATGTATAATTATATTTTATTGATTTTAAATTATATGATTACGATAATTACGTGCATCTATATATGTATAATAATTCTAATTATGATCGATTAATTTAAATTACATAATTATTATAACTCATTACCTTATTTAGTGCACAATTATAGGGACGCAATTATGACACGTTCTTTTTGGTACTCTTAGATGCACCTATAAATACCACATCTAAATCCCACCTACAAACACACAAATTATCACTTTGTTGAAGAAGTTATATTATCCTCCACATATTTACTACGAGTCTCTTCAAATTATCAATGCAAGTGTAGTCATACGTTGTATATTGAATCATTTTTCATACTTTAAAATACGGAATTCGATTTATGAATATGATATGAGTCCTACATGTCTAAGTTTAATGGACTGGAGTTCAGTAGCGCTATGCACGGTAATTATAGCAACGAAGTACTGTTCTTAATTCTCTCGTCTCCCTATGTATGTTATGATTACGTAGGGACTATGCCCACCTAAGTTCGGTTTCTAATCCTCATATTTCCTTATATACGATAAAAATTCTTAAATTTTAAATATGAATTACGATTTATATAACTCACTTATTGGGATTATATCTCATTGTTTATGATTTTCCCCCTTTTAGGTTATTGAGATTCGAGGCGTTCGAGTTTAGAACTCACCACTGGTGGTATAATAAAAATATTATTAAACAATTTATTATTTTACTTTTATAACTTAGTAATTCTTCTTTTCCTATTATTATAATTGGTACAAAAGTTATATTTTTATGAAAGTTAAGTCTTTATTTTACGATACGTCTTAATGATCCAAAGGGTAAATTTTGGGTCGTTACATAAATAAAGTTGGTACTTCGGGATTTATGTTATTGGAAAAATATCAGAAATCTTTTAGATGATAAATTAATTTTATAGAAATAGAGAGAGGTACATGCCATCAGAAATTTGCAATAAGTCATTTAAAAATTAAATCCTGTACATAACTGTTAGCCGCGTATAAGCCTGAACAAGAATATTGTAAAGTTTCAAGATGCAGATATAAATACCTTACTAGGCTGATGCAGCATTCTGATCCGTCTAGCCTCATGCACATCTTTCATTAATTCTTCCAGATCCTAATCATTAAAACAAAAAACGTTACATTAGTGAAATGTGACTGTTACATGATACCGCATCAAGTCTAATTACTGGTTGGTTTCATATACAGCAGGTGCTGATGAAAACAGATTGTAGATCCGACTACAAGAAGATTCCAGACAGTAATGGCATGTTCACACGTGCAAAAAAATCACCACAAGAATACCTTCATAGCGTAAAACATATACCAAATCACATGCTGGTTATTCTACGCAATAATGGACAAAAATATATAAATACATCAAACTACATATTTGATATGCACTCAAAGATCAATGAAAATCCAGATCAAGATTCTAGATGCAATAATGGAAAGAATATATAATTATATCAAAAGCATTTTCCATATAATTATGTAGAACTGTGTCCACCCAAAAAGTAAGAGAATGCAACCAAAAGAGTTAAAAAAAGAAGATTCTCAAAATCTATGACAGCAGATGTGATACAAAAGTATTGTTATTAACTTCTTTGACTTGGATGCTCTGAGAGAGTACAACCCCATTATGAAAAACCAGATGGGTAACAGGATTGAACATGAATGTAAAAAAAAGAATGTTAAGTGGACCTGCTTCCCTAAAGCTCGAGACATTCGTTCATGTTCCTGAAGAGCCTCTTCCACTCTCTGGACTGCTGCTCTAGCATTCTCAATTTCAGCCCGTGCAAAAGCCCTTTCTTCGTCAACAAGTTTTTTAGCATCTTGCGAAGCCTGCAAAACCATACAAAGTTATCAGAAGACAAGAAAGACAGTAAGAGTTTATACAGAAAGTTTCATGAATACGTTTGTGTCTAGGACTCGGATATGGGTGTCCGGTACGGGTACATATCCAGAAATTGGATTCTTGTTCTCTAAAATCTAGGATTTGAAGATACAACTAAAAAAGATCCAAAATTTAGACATGGGTACGTGGATACATCTCAAAACTTAAAAATTACTATAGAAATTTATATACTTAAAATTCTCGATGCATTTTTTTGGGAGATATATATATATATATATATATATATTTCATTATAAATCTATAAAAAATTAAATAGCAAATTGTGACACTTCATTTGAATTTCATTTTAAGTCTAGAAAAGTGAAATATAAATTAGAAATTATTTTAAATACAATACCAAACTAACAAAAATGATAAAAAGGATCTGATCTCATACCCTTATCCTTGTCATACATGTCCAACAAAAGTACTTCCTCTAAAATGGAGAGTACGAGCAACATAGGTCTGTGTTGCAGAACATGTGACAATATACGTGCATAAATAATCACATATTCACACAATTAAATAAGACTGACAAACAAGGAAAACAGTTGGGCAAACAGATTTTCTTGGAAATGAGATAGAATAGGCATGGATGAAATTACTATCAACCGAAAACTGAAAATGATTTAGATGACAGAAGACAAGATTCAACTTGTACCATAAACCTTCTTGTACATGTTTTAGCACAACATTAGGCCTATATTCTCAACTATTTTGATTAAGGGAAAGAAATATTTGGATATCTAAAGCCTCCGTTTGGTAAGGATTAAAATCTAAATTTTAATCTAAGTCAACATAAACAATTAATTTTAACCTCATATTTCATGGTACCCACTAACACATTTCATCAACTTTTATCAAAATCTATAAAAAACTGATTTTAATCCCCACCAAACAGGGACTAAATGAAAATCGAAACTGTGAACATGAATTATAAAATAAAGATTGTAGTATATAGCAATTGATCAAATTATAAAATATCAAATTCTATGTCATCATAGCATAGTCCAATATGAAACATGCAATTTAATTTGCATCTTTCACCTAGTTATTAGACAAAGAAACAGATATTTTCAGAACTTGTATAGAACCATGTCCTACGTCCCTGAATTCATATTATTGTAGTGTTAAGCATAGACACAGAAGACTTGACGTGGTAGATCATGCACAGAAATATTTATTTCATATTAGACTTGTGTACAAAGAAACCTTAAAAGGAAATGTCACACATCACATAACATGTGCGTATTTTACCTGCTTGAGAAAAGTAGCAAGCTTTTTCACTTCGTCCTTTTCTTGAATCAGTTCTCCTTCCCTCTGAGTTAACTGAACTGCTAAAGCTTCAACCTGGAAATAATATAAATACCGGCAGGAGGTATAAGTGGGAAACATTTAACAGTAAAGTGATCCTCAGAGACTCGCACATCATCTACGTAATCACCAATAGCATATCTCTCTAAAGTTTCGAAACAAGATATGTTGAAGACAATGAAACCGAAGAGTATTCATCCTTAGAGGAACACAAGTTGAGAATAAGTAGAGAGAGAGAGAGATATAGTGAGTGAAAAAACAAGAATTTAGTATCCTTTTTAATAGGGAATTATGCATACTAGTTCTTCCATTCTGTCATTTGAACAGGATTCCGTTTATCTTTTCAGCAATCTCCGGACAGGTTCAATAAATATATCTGTCTCGAACCAGTTTATTTAGCCCCTGTTTGACAGAATTTTTTTGAAAAGAATGAGTTTTTATTTTTGAATAGTAAATAATTTTTGGAGAATGCTCGGACTTGGGTACAAGTATCGGGTACTGGTACGTATCTAAGTGTCGGATCTTTTATTTTCTAAAATGTAAGATACGGGGACATGGCTAAAAAGAGTCCAAATTTCGGACACGGGTACGTGAATACGTCTTTGAAACTTCAATTTTTTTACTAATCCAGGATGTCATTTTGAATCAACCAAAATTAATTATTTACAATGAAGGAAATGGGTATTTAATAAGGGTTAAGACGAATAAAATAGAATTTTGGAGTTTAGTTTTCAATAATGAGAATTACTAAATGTTATATAAAATAGAAAATGAGAAACTTGATTGTAATTTGGACTTAGTGGAGCACTAAGTAGCACTATATGGAACCAATTTTCATTTTATACAAACAAAACTCTAAACCACCGATATAAAGAGAGAAAGAAGGAAAAAAAGAAGAAAATGGAAAGAAAAAAGNACTAAGTAGCACTATATGGAACCAATTTTCATTTTATACAAACAAAACTCTAAACCACCGATATAAAGAGAGAAAGAAGGAAAAAAAGAAGAAAATGGAAAGAAAAAAGAAGGAGAAGAAAAAGAAGGAAAACCTAGTGTCGCCGTTTTTCTCCACCCTCTCGGCAACGACGCTAGGTTTATAGAAAGCAAAAGTGGGAAAAAAAAAAAAAAAAAAGCAAACACGACGAAGTGTCCGGTTGAAATTTGGAGGATCCTACACATATCTCATACCCATACCCATATCGTGTCGTTTCCGACACGGGTACTCCAACTATTTCGAAGAGTCCGAGCATCAGAGGGAGAATGTGTGGTTAAAAAGTAGAAAAAAGTTATGGGTTTACGTGAAGAATATTTTCTTGTGAGAATGTGTGGTTGAAAATAAGTATGAGAAAAAAAGAGCTTTGAAAGAATGGTTACCAAACAAAGGCTTAGTTCCATTGTTTCAATAAAGAAATACAAAGAAGTCTACCTCTACATATCACATTTCTATGCAAGTTTGTTCCAAGTCCAGGAAAGTCTGACTTCAATGCTCATAGTTGAAGAATTTGATTAACCTATAGTTCATCCTCGTGCATTTGCTTATCAATTCGATGGTCTAGCATTGCATTCATTTGGTATAACAACATTGAAAAGAACAACAACAGAATTATGACAGCATTCAAGGTTCACATAAGAAAATAAAAACAACAAACTAACCATAGCAATAGCTTCCTCGACGTCATCTTTGTTTTTACCAGCTACACGCCCTCTCAATGCTTCAAGAGCATCTCTGAGCTTCTTTAGAAGCACGTGTTTCTCCAACGAAGCTGCCTCTTTAAGTCTCGCCTGGCGCCCATAAATAAATGGCATTTAGGATCATCATGGGGGCCAATATTACTCAATAAAGACGCATTTTTTTTCTGAAGTTAAAGACAGAAAAAAGAAAAGACATGTATCTCGAGTGGAAAGTGTCACGTAGAACTTGTAAAAAACAATATTGAATATAAACCTTTCACTGGAGATACTACATAACAAGAGTAGATGAAAAGTGAACACTGAATAGTGAGATTAAAAAGGCCAAACCTCATCAGACAACTTAGCAGCAGCAGCTAACCCTTTCTCAAATTTGCTGGCAAGATCACGGACTGAAAGTCGTTTTTGTTGCTCCAGTAACAGGGCAGTCTCCCGTGCAACCACCTCTTTCATAGAAGATATTTTTGAGTCCTCTTTGACCTCCATAACCTGATTGTTAGCTCCAATTTTATAATTTGGAAACCGACTAGAGGCAAATACTACATCAGCTGACACCGGTGAAACTGCATCCTTTTGCATTGTATAACTAAAATCCCGGACTATTCTCGTCATAGTTTAATTCGCCTATAGAACACATAAACGATATTTCTTCATTATGCTCAGAAGATAAGATAGAAGCAAGTACTTTCTACTGCAACTATTCAACCTCAAAATTATATAGCCGAAGCTCAGTGTACCTTAATTACCTATATCATAAAGACTAACAGTAGAGAGATTTTTCAGTAAACCAACTTCAATAAATACAATTAAGGGACGGCTTTTATCAACCCAAAATCACCACATTAAGAAATTCATCTGAAAATTGGACAGTGAAAATATAAACTTGATGTCATAGAAAATCAACAGCCAAAAGATAGCATTTTTACCCTTCTATCATACTATTAATTAAAAGTTAATAAAAAGGAAAATAACTCAAAAAGTAATTAACACAACCCATAGAAACCAACAAAGATTAGTATACCATTAAATGAAAATCGCAAAATTTACGGTAGCCAAGATAATATTTCGAATAAAAAAGTAAATTTAAGAACAAAAGATGAACTTAAAAACCCTATAAATGTTATACCCGTGCGAGTTTGTGAGAGAGGGAGAAAAATACATAAGTAACAAAGAAGACAAATTGTACTCACAGATCATGTAAATATAGAAAATGGGATGATAACTAATCACAGGTTTGGCTTTATGATGCAATGAAACTCTGGATCAAACCCAACAGTCTGAATGTAGATATGAATGCAAAGACAGAAAAAAAATAAAAATGATAAAGAGAACAGGAAAGATGGTATTATACGTTTCAAGGTTGAAATTAGGAAAAGGAGGCCGCTCACGAACCCCACCCCATCTGTATGTCTACATGTATATATTATCATTTGGCTTTTCACTGCATATACTTTAGCATTCTTTGAGGTCTAAAAAGAACACTCGCTTGCCACTCTCAAAAATCAAATATTGTCTTTTGTAAATTTATTTGACAATTGCTTAAGATTATGCAAAACATAATTAATGTAGTTTAAGTTATTTGTATATCTTAGGGTGCGTTTAAAGTCACATTATTTTGATAAAGTGTATTTTGAAATAATAGATTGATAGCGAATGTGTGGTTGAAAAGAAGGAAAAGTTATTGATATAATGGAAAATATTATTTCTTGAAAAATGTGTGATTGAAAATGAGTAGAAGAATAAGAGTGAAAATTTTAATATAGCTCAAACAGGGGCTTAGTGTTGATTGGACGACCCGTTTTATTTGTATACGGGAGCAGGGAAAATGATGAAAGAACAAGGCCAAATCCAGGAAAAAAAAAAACAGGTGGTTGTGTCAGAACTTGATTGGATGATTTTTTGTTTTTATTTTTCAAACTGGCCAATCGTGTATAGACACGTGTATTCCCTGATTTTGAGCCTGGATTTAACTTTGGATGTGTAGCATTGTTCACGGGACTAATTGATGGAAAGGTTGAACAATCTTATATGTCTGATTCTGTAGTGGAATCAACTAGTCCATTAAGTTAGACACAGAAAAATTAGGTTATGGGATGGAGCCTTGTGTTATGGTACAGTATTGTAAAGATAAATTCAAGATTAAGATTCTACGTAAACAATGTATTGTAATCATATTTGAAGTTAATAGATTATTTGCATCGTACAGTGAATGTAAGTTGAACCATTTAAATTTCTGTGCATCGATCTTTTTTTTTTTTTTCGATTATAATATTCGCGTTTGCATAATACTTAGCACACAACATTTCAAAGTTTTACGGCTCATCAAGATATTCAACCCACAATAAAGTTATTTGTACAAAGTTAAGTTACAAAAGTTGGGTGACAAAGTGTGTTGGCAAAATTCAGAAAATAAAGATTCAATAAAATTATTTGTACAAAGTTGAATTACAAAAGTTGGATTACATTACAAAGTGTGTTGGCAAAATTCAAACCCTTGATTTCAAATGATTTAAAAATTTATTTTTAAAATAATTGGTGTAGATATTATTTTATCAACCAACTTTGTAATCCAACTTCGTACCTGTAGCATAGCTCAGCTTCAAATAAAGCAGTTAAGAAATGTGTACTATGTATAATGATAATTCGTTATTTGCTTGGACTTCAAACTTTTGCTGTTAGGGCTCCACCTGCTGCTGCTGGTTATCATTCCCACTTTTTCAATTATACAACACCCCTTTATTTTGTGCTAATTACGGAAAAACCCAACATGGACAATTTACCATAAACAACCTGATGTCGATACGTGTAACTGTCAAGTGTCAAGTGCTAATAAGTTCACGGGTTCTGTTAGGCCCGTGATGTAGTTACTTCTTAATTTGCTGTCCAAATCCATTGTACAACTAACCCGATTAGGCCCGTGATAGCTCTTAATTGAAATTATAATTTTTGGAATAATATTTTTAAAAAAATTTGTGGTTGAAAAAAAATGAACATTTTTCGATTTCCGTATAATATTATTTTATGAAAAATTACGTGATTAAAAATAAAAGAGAGAAGAATAATTTTTTAGCATAATTAGACCAAACGGGGGCTTAACTTTTCCGCCGCATTCTTCTCATCAATTTTTGATTAATTATTTCTAACTTTCTTTAATTTTTTGAATTTTTTAACAATAATTATGCGCGTAATATATTATTAGTGTATAATTTTAATTCTACATACGTTAAAAATAATCGTTACTAAGCTTGAAAAAATGAGGATTTAAATTTCTAAGGGGCCGTTCTCTTCGTGTTTCAGTTTTGTATTTTGTGTTTTGAATTTATTTTGAGTTTTGTGTTTTGAGTGTCTGTTTTGAAATTTCTGAAAATACGTTCTTTTTGCCATT
>CAIGRT010011945.1:0-14174 GCA_903798405.1 Fraxinus platypoda
TGGCCGAAATCTTTAGGCTCAGGAACAGCCTCCCACGTTTGCAATCGCCGTCCAGAAAGAGCACAAGAACCGGTAAAGGATGCTTCCCACTTGGCTTGGATCATCGACCAATGGTCTACCAATCTCAGCCAAGAAGAACGCCCAAATCACTGACCTAAGCCCCCGAGAAACCCAACCATCTTAGCCATTATTTCAGGCCTAAGAACACTCAGGAGTTTCAACAATTAATGGACTACAGGTTGATTTTAGGGTACACACGAAAGGGAAGAAGAACTGAGCAGAGCAGAGAGAAAAATCGTGTCCAGGAAGGAAGTCAAGGAGGTGTGTCAAAGAAGCCAAAACCCACGTGATATAAATAGGCACACAAACCGGGTCAAGCAATTGGCCCAAAGGTGTTAAAAGAGAACCACCTAAATAAGGCCCAATAAGCCCACAGTTGGCCTAGATTTCCCCGTGTGTTGATAATTTTCTTTCTACAACTGATCATTTTACAGATAATAATATTTTCATGACTCTTTTTATGTATAATAGAGATATTTTGAATAACAAGAAATTATATTAGAGGAAGATAAATGATCAAGAGTTAAATGAGAAATATCATCATATGACTCGAGAAGTAATGATATCCTTCCTTAGGCTTCTTTGTTTGCGCACATAGTCATGTGATCATTATTTTAGGTTAGTTACAATTATAGAATAGGTTGATGAAATTTTTGTCTTAGGTTGTTAAAATTAAAATCACAAATTGAAAGCACAATTTCTTGACCAATTGAAGGAATAGTCTGAGGTGGTTGAGCTAGTGTTGGAACTATTTAGATAAGTGTTGATTTCATGCTTGTTAAATATTTTTATGGAGTATTTTTAGCTAATGGTAGACTAACCTAAAGGCTTAGAGTAATTTGATTGACTAGCTCACACACATAGATTGAGTATTAAATATATAAGTAAAGAATTTATTTTCATAGCACGAATTAGAAGTTTTTTTCAAAAACCTAATGCATTAATTAGGAAAAGCTATCTAATGAATTGAGTATTATTTTAATTTGTTTATGTGTTTGAGTAGATAATCTTGCTCGAAATAAATAAGAGTAAAATTGGTAATGTTCGGTAAGTCTGTGCTTATAAATTTGAAATATATTTATAAATTGAGTGGATTTTAACTTAATTAAGTGTGGATATTGTCATTATAAGTAAAATCTGAACTTAGAAGTACTTGAAACAAAAATGAGGACTTTGAGTTTATTTGAAGTTGGTTCGAAGCAACTTATGAAAAGTGGGGACTGATCTGCACACTTCCAAAACTTGAGGTTTTTGGGATGGTTACGAAGATTCAGGGACATCTAACTTAGATCAACAATTTTGATTTTCTTCATCTACTTGAGTTACTTCTAAACCTAGAATCTTGTTTAATATTGTCGAAGACCTCATTGTAGTATCTTAGGTACTTGAAACTACATGTCAATCAAGGACATTTAATATGAATTAATGAACAAATTAAAATTAATTTTAATCTATTCTTGTTTCGATTGGATCAAGATATTACTTGAATAAAGTGACATCTTGATGGAACCTAATGAATCACACATAAAATGATGAGAGTTTGAAAATTGAAACGAGAATTTAATTAATGACAACTTAGGACATTTGTGGATTTAATTAATTTTCTAAATTGGAAGTATGGCTAGTTATATGACAAGCCTAATTAATTAAAGAGATTAACTAATTTTTATCTAGTTATATATTTAGCTTATTGAGCTTAGGACGGAATTAATGGGCTACTTATATGACATTTTGAGGGACCATAATTACTACGTAGTAATCATCACTCTTTTTTATTTATTTATAATTTAAATAGTTGATTAACACTTCACAAACATGTAAGTTGCTGCCTCCTCTCTCTAATTGAGTGTAGAATCTTGATCTTCAGCTTCATATGTGTGGATCACTGCTAGAGGTTAGATGCTTGGATGGTTGCGGTTGAGTTTGAGTGGATATAAAGATATCAAAAACTCGTCTTAATTTTTTCTATGGTAGTGAATAGTTTGTGTGAAATCTTAAATGAAAATTATGTAAATTAGTTCATGCAAATATGGCACAAATGCGATTAAAAAGTCTGCTAAAAAGAATACAGAGCCTCATAAATTACACACACTATAAATAATGTATTCAAATTATTATTAAAAAAAGACTAAGCCATTATATGGTGCATATTAAAATCAGATTTTTAATAGATTTTGATAAAAGTTCATGAAATATATGAATGAAAAATTGTGGGACCCATAAATATGTTATTAAAATTAATTGTTGACTTTGACTTATATTAAGATTTTAATCGATACCAAACAGGGGCTAAGTTTGCAAATAAATAATAATATTTTCATTCTTGTGATTGTACAATATGTAATATGTGTTGGAATATCGATCCTTCAAGGGAATGGAGATGACCCAAAAAAAAAAAGAATCAAGAACGATAAATATGATAGAAAGGCTCAAACACGAGATCGTTATCCTTAAATGATATTTGCATATTCTAGAATTTAATTGGTTCTTAAAGGGACTCTTAGCAAATGGTTTGTAGGATTAGTCAACCCTTTAAGAAGAAAATATATAAGCACTTATATTTATCTTCCAAAACTTGAACACTTTGAATGTTTGAATATGTAAATAAATTGGATTATAAAGCACTATAATATGGTTTTGATTGTTGATTTGTAATGTTTATAATTGAAATATATCACATATTTATAGATTTCAATTCACCATCCACGAAACAGTATCATACTAACATGAAAAGTTGAGTATTTTCATGAAAAGCCGCAAAAATTCAAATAAGAAAAAACAAGTATAACATCTTGTTTTTTAGCCTACGTGTACGCATAGTATAATCTATGCGTACACGTATGCATGGTAGAAACATTTTTACTTATGTTTCTGCAGTCTCAAATCATATGTACACATGGTTGAAAAGCCTGTGTATGCATGAGCAAAATTCAAATTGCCCAATTTTGATTTCAAGATTAATTCATCTCATTTGGGTCTAGTTTATAACATTTCATTCATTTCATTAGTAGACCCAAATCTAATCTTGAACAATAATTATAACAATCCCCTACTTGTTCAATATTATGTAGATCACATATTCAAAATAGTAACATGTAACGACCCGACCTCTCACCGGAGCCGTTATCTTACGTACTGTCCGCTCTGGGGTGGGCTTCTGCCCACTTATCCCCTCACATCTTTCTGACGCGTCCCCCAGGATTCGAACCTAAGACCTCCATCATATGGGAGACTTAAGTTGAATCCTGGTAGATAACGGCTCCGGTGAGAGGTCGGGTCGTTACATAACACTTATGTATAAGAATTAAATATGTTTCGATTTGAATCTAACCATAGTGTAATTCTCACGAAATATTATTAAAATTCCAGGTAGCGTCATAGTTTTGAACCAGTTATTTCTTGTGATAATACCGATGAAAACACACACATAAGTGTCATATGTTCACAAGTTCCTTAAACTCACTTAGCGCTAATATGGTCTTGCGCTCATCATTTTCAACGAACTTTCAAGAGAGAAATTTTAACTTAATTTCTATTGATGAGGCACCACCTCGAAGTTCATCTAGGTGAAGTTCTTCCAATATTTTTGTTACCTTTAAAAATATTTGTACTTAGTATTAAACTTTATTAAGAGCTTAGAGCTCAACCCTCACTTGAGTAACAACCAGCATTACATAATTAGGATAGGGTTATCATGGACTTTATAATGATGAAACTATCCACATATCGGAACCCATGAATTACTTGTCAAGTAATGACAAATAGGATTGCCATCATTAGTGGATCTTTTAGTTTAAGAATTTCAACTCCATTCTACTCGAAGTAGATATTACTAAATCTTTATTTAGAGGTTTTGTTAAAGCATCAGCTAGTTTTTTTTTTTTTTTTTCTTTTTAAAGTAGGGCGGTTACACCGAGATTTTATTAATATGACATCACTTGTGGCGGAGAAATACTGTGGTTACATGAGAAGATAATGAAAACAGCAAATGAGAAAGTATTACTTCCCTAAGTGGTTACATGAGAAGATAATGAAAACAGCAAATGAGAAAGTATTACTTCCCTAACAAAGAAAATAAATGATAAGGGATAAATTTAAAGCTGTAAACAAAAAGTACTACTTCATTCACAATAAGAACTAATATAAGTAAAGACAAAAGCAAGAATAAAAAAATAAAGAATCATACTCTAATGCTGGGCAGTCCATGTCTATCAATCTGTACGAGTGCCATAATATGTCGTGGTAGGTCAGGTGCTCCATATATCTGATATCACCGATGATCCCAACCATCTACGGCAAGAGCATCTGCAATCTGATTCCCCTCTTTGTAGATGTGGGAAACTGTGTCTCTATCTAATGATACGATGTCTATGATTTGTCTAAGTATGCCCCTGAATAGCCCATGGTCTTCCTCCTCTAATGATACAGTGAATAGTCACTATAGAACCTGACTCAATCCAAATGTCTGAAAGGCCGAGTCATCTAGCTAGTAGAATCCCATCAAGAATAGCCCTGATCTATGCCTTTAATATCATGCACGGTCCATACGAAGTTGAAAAAGCCCTAATGCAGTGTCGTGCTCGATTCCTGATAATGTCTTCCCTGCTCGCAATACCATCCTGGACACATCCATCAGTATTGATCTTGAAAGATCCAACTGATGGAGTGCGCCACCAAACCAGAACAGGAGAAGATGGGGATGGAGAATAAAAAAAAACCAAAGATGGGTGCAAATATCAGATCTCATCTCCAATGCACAGCTCGAAATAGTCTTCCCATATAAAGAAAAGAAATCATGCGATAGACCCACCATATCATACGTCGGTCACCATGTAGATCCCCCTATGCTTCGCATCATTCCTCTCAGTCCATAGAAACCAAAATACCAGTAGAGTAATGATAGTGCGAATGTGTCCACGGCGAACATACTATCCAGAATACCTCCATCTTTGGAACTTTTGTCTAACTCCCTTTCTTGAACTCATAGGAATCTGAAAAATGTTGTCATACCTGATTGGAGATGTTACTACCATTGAAAGTATGACTGATAGTCATGATCTCGGAACAACACTGGCAGCGAGAAGCCAACTGACATCCAATTTTCCTCTGAATAACAACATCTACTGAAATGAGGTCATGCCATAGTCTTCAGCCAAAAAATGAGATGGTGATGAGCAAAATGGAGCTCCATAGTAATCGATATGAATCCAAATACTGGCGTCCTAGACATACGAGCTTCCAACCTCCAAACAATGTGATATGGGGCATTTGCACATAAAGGTATAGCCCCTATTTGCTCCGTTATAAAAGGAAGGATAACCTATAATAAACATCCCATATCATCCTACCTAATATCATCAAAAAAATCCTACACCATCGTAGATGTGTGCTGTCGATATGGAAATAGAGAGGCCAACGTGGTGCCACCCATCCATCAATCTTGCCAAAGAATCTCTGGCCTGCTCCAAGGTGCCATACAATGTGTGGCTCTGTCTGGGGCCCAACTAATTTCAACCTCTTACAGGAAGGAGAAGATGAGTAAGGAATTGCTGCAAGTAAAGGATGTGTGCCCATACAATACTTACCCAATATAAATTGGGCCCAAAGTGATCTCTTAGAACTGAACAACTACCAAAACTTCATAGAAAAGGTGTCCACAACATCCTGTAATCTCCAGAAACCTAGACTACCCTCATTCGTAGGAAGGCAAATCTTCTTCCAACTCCGCCAATATAACCATCGTACTTGTTCTTTGGAGTCCTACAAGAATCATGCAAAGATTCTCTCAAGTTTTTCAGGACAGCTTTAGGTGGATACATAATCTGAAAAAGATATAATGGTATAGAAGAAAGCACGAACCTCAACAAAGTAATATGACCTCCAGGTCATAATAGTTGTAAAGCCCAATCTGAGATCATGTCCATGGCCTTCTGGATAAGGTTATCATAAATGAAGCTCCTCTTAATCCCCCTAAATAAGGGGACCCCCAGATAAGTGAAAAGCTGCTGCTGGTTTCAAAATCCAGTAAAAATCTCTAATCGTCTTATTTGACTAATAGATGCCCGTTTGGGTAGAATAAGTCTGTTCTTATCCCTATTTACCAACTGACCAGAAACCCCTTCGTAATGTTTCAGACAATCAAGAACTCTCCTGATCGATTATTTCGGCAGTTGGAAAATATGATCATATCATCAGCAAATGAAAGGTGTGAAACAAGAGTACTACCTCCATGTCGATAACACATACTAGATATTTCTGAAACTTTTAAGCGAGCAGGCATGAAAAGTAATTTGCGACTATGATGAACAATGATGACGAAATGGGATCACCCTGTCCGAGCCCTTATAAAGAGGGAAAAAATAACATGGGTGGCCATTTAGGAGTACAAAAAAATGACACTTCGAGATACACTGCCTGATTTTTTTGATCCAGATCTGTTCAAATCCAAATGCCTCCAATACACAATAAATGAAGCCTCAGTCTATGCAATCGTATACTTTAGTCATGTCTAGCTTCAGCATAGTGTTACTCCCTCACACTTTAGCATATAAAGTAAAGAGAAGCTCCAGAGCTAATAATACATTATCTCCAATCAGGCAGCCACGAATAAATCAATTTTGTGGAGGAGAGATAATGCGCGGTAACAGTGTACTCAATTGAGTGTTCAAAAGCTTAGTAATAAGCTTTATTGAACATTGTGCATAAACTGATGGGTCTAAAGTCAATCTATCTACAAGAACCATCCTTCTTAGGTAGCAATACAATAGTAGTAGTAGCAAAAACCTGTGGAAGATGGCCTCCGTAAAAAATTTCAAGGTTGCCGTATATACATCATCCTAAATAATGTCCCAACAAAGCTGAAAGAAAATGAATGAGAACTTATTCGGGCCAGCAACACTGTCAGCATATATACTGAAAACTATCTCCTATCAAAAGCCTGGGGATGATATCAGAACGAATGGAGTCCAAATGTTACAGAGGAGCAGATAGAAGATCCTGTTAGAATGCAATAGCCGAAGTCTGAATGTCGCAGGAATAGCTAAGGCTTTTCCTATCTGTGTCCTGATAGACCTAATACGTGACTTGTTACAGCGTCCTTGAACCATCATATGAATGTATTGAGTATTGTGATCTCCCTCACGTACCCAATGTGAACCGGCCTTTTGTTCCCAAAAACCTTCCTCAATAGATAAAGTCTGGTTCAAAACTGCTTGAGCATGATGTAGTAAGTCGCGATACTCTGATGTAAGGTCTCTATCATGTACCTCTACCTCATCAACCTTATCATCAGCATTCCTCACTCGTTGGTAAATATCACCAAACACATGTCGATTCCACCAACCCAGTCTCTGTTTCAGCCTGAAGAACTTCTCCCAAAGAGCAGCCATCCCCGTAAGTTGAGTAGGAATGGACCATTTTTGAGAGACAAAGGCTGAAAAGTCATGATGCTTGGTCCACACGTTGAGGGGTCTGAAAGTTCTAGGCGCCAAATCATCATTAGAAATCCACTAAAGTAGTAAAGGCGAATGATTAGATGATGTCATATTCAAGTGCCTCATTGTAAGTTGTCGACAGAATGCTACAGCTGTAGAATTAATGAGTACCCTATCCAGTCTCTTCCTGACCCGACCATTGGTCCAAGAATACCGATTCTCAAGAAAACTGGTGTCCTCTAAATCACAGTTTAACATCATATCAGAGAAAGCAGTAGTGCCTCGATCACAAATATTATGACCAGTGCGCTCACCATCATGTGTAATGACATTAAAGTCTCCCCTAACTAGCCANGAAAGCAGTAGTGCCTCGATCACAAATATTATGACCAGTGCGCTCACCATCATGTGTAATGACATTAAAGTCTCCCCTAACTAGCCATAGGTCGTCTATATCGAGGGAAATATGGTGAATACCTGCCCACAAATCCCTTCTCATAGCAACATCACATAAAGCATGGACTAGAGTCACATAAATGGGACGCACTAGTCTCAGATCCTCAACTCTAACGTGAAATAACTGGGGATGATCATTAATAACAATAACATTGGTCCACACATTCCAAAAACACCAGTTCTCGTTCGAATCATTCTAAACTCCCATGTCAAAGTACAGATATCGTCGAATATAGAAAAATCTATACTGAAGAATAAAAGACTCTAGTATAACCAAAAGATAAACCTGATGAAGTTGTATAAGTCTCTGCAGGCACGACGAGTAGCTGCACTAGCTATACCTCTCACATTCCATATGATGGTACTCATAAGGACGAAAAATATGAGGAGGTGTCATGTGACTGACTCCTAGCAATCCTCTTGCTCGAATGTAGAGTATCAGTAGCCCACGGGTGTTTCTTCCGTGTAACCCGGATGAAACCATCATTCTTGTCCTTCCAGCCATACCAGCCAAATCTTCAGTAAAAGACCCATGGAACATGCCCTGCTGGTGAACCTCAATCTGTGATGTTCCCTCCGTATCTGACTTCTCAGATTGTAGAGGTGGGATAGATGCCTCAATGTTCTACTGAAAAATGGGAGGAGCTCTAGAGACAGGAGTGCAGCTAGGTGTAGGGCCTTGTAGATATCTAACCACTGTATTTTTATCCTTTGAGTCAACTAATATATGTTATCGATGAATCAAGTTGTGAGCCAAGGGATCAGTATAAACACTAGATAAATGAATGGCAGCCTGTGATGGAGTCAAAGTAGATGTGATGGTCAAATGAGCAATAATGGCTGGTGCAACTGACTGAACCACTGAAGGAGCAACTGATTGAACCACTGGATGAGCAACTGATTGAACCACTGTAGTAGCCAACTGAATGGGAAGAGTACTCAAGGACGGATCCATAGATGCCTGGGCATGAACCTAAATAATACTGACTGTAGGAAGTACCTGTGGGGTAACTATCTGTCTCAGGGTATGTATAATACTTAGAACATAGGGGGCACCACTCACTATAGTTGGAACAGTCTGAGAAATATGGGCACTTGAAGTGCTAGCAGTCTGTTGTCTTCTCTGATCCCTACGAACTGGTGTCCACCTTTGACGTGGCTCAACCTCAACCACCTTCTCCTTATCCTTATCATTAGCCAGGATAGCATTCCAAGGAATAGGCTCAAGAATAGGGAAAGGAGAAGGTGGTATTGGACGTACACCAAGCGTACAATGATCATATGTGTGCCCAAAGTGTCTACATCTATAACAAAATTCCAGCTTCTTGTCAGCTGTTTTGGTATTAAATATCTTATCCTTAGCCTGGATAGTGGAATATGTCCCATCTCGTTGTATGCCTTCGCCAATGTGGCTTGACTATCATACATGATAGATATTGAAAATGTACTTTTCGGTCCCAAATGTATCTCATAAAGTAGATCCTTAAGCCACTCAGCTTCTTTCCTGAGTTCTAATAATGCTACAAATTCTGATTCCATAGTCGAGTGTGTTGTACAAGTTTGTTTATTTGATTTCCAAGAAAGAGTGGCTCCTCCAAGAGTAAACACCCAACTCGAAGTAGATTTACTCTCACCTGTACTAGATATCCAACTAGATCGGTAAATTCTTCTAATATAGCTGAGAATTTAGTATATTGTAGACCTAAGTTCTTGGTTTTCTTTAAATAGCCAAGAACTCTTCCAACGGCCTTACAATGTTCCTTGTTCGGATTACTAGTAAACCTACTAAATTTACTATTACAAATGCTATGTACTGTCTTGTGTATTGAACTGCATACATAAGACTCTCTATAACACTTGCATATTCCAATTCAGCAATAGCTCTTCCATCATTTTTTATAAGTTTAGAACTTGGATCAAGAAGGGCACTATACTCTTTTATATTTAAATATTTAAACTTATTTTTCACATTCTCAATATAATGTGATTGGCTCAAATTGTAACCCTTACTAGTTTTAGTAACTTTGATATCCAAAATGGTATCCACTTGTCCATCTTCGTTTCTTTTATTCCATTCATGTGATTATTCAAAATTAACATGTCATCAACGTATAAGCAAATAAATTTACCACAATTATCGCATAATTTGGAATACAAGCATTTATCTACACTATTATGTTTGAAACCAAATGAAACAATAGCTAAGTTAAATTTCTTATGCCATTTTCTTAGGTGTTTGCTTTAAATTATATAATGAATTCACTAACTTGCACACTTTATGTTCATTTTTAGATAGAGCAAACCCTTCGATTGTTCCATATAAACCTCCTTGTCGAGATCCCCCATTTAAGAATGTCATCTTGACATCTATTTGATGAACATGCAAATCATGTATAGAAGCGAATGCAAATAATATCACAATTGATGTTATTCTAGCTACCAGTGCATAAGTATCAAAATTATTTATTCCTTCTTTTTTCCCTATAACCTTTAACTACTAATCTATCTTTAAAGGTATTAAGAAAACCATCAACATTATATTTTCTCCTAAACACACATTTACATCCAATAGATTTAGATCCAGGTGGTAAATCGACAAGTTCTCATGTATTGTTTGACATAAATGAATCTATTTCATCTTTTATTACATCTTTCCAAAAGACGCTATCACGAGAAGCCATAACTTATTTATAAGTTCTAGGATCAGTTTCCACTTGTAGAACAAAAGAAATTGTTCTTACAACATTCTTCTCATTTCCCTCCACTAAGTAAAAGAAAATAAGTTGAGAGTCAATTTCATTCGGTCTTAAAAAAAATTCAATTCAAGTTCTTTTATTTTTTCATGGTTCATTAGATTCATTAACATTTATAGAAGATGTTTCATCTTGTGTTTCACTAGAGCTATAAATCTCTCTATGAGTTTCCCTTAATTCATTATCCGAAAATAGTGAATTCTCAAAGAACTACACGTCATTTGATTCAATTATCACATTGGTCTCTAAATTCAATAATCTATATGATTTTGCTATTATTAACATATCCAACAAAAGCACATTTGATACCTCTTGAATCCAACTTGGTCCTATTAGGGTTCGTATTCTTACAATATGCAAGACACCCCACACCTTAAAGTATCCACTGTTTGGTTTTCTTCATTTCCATAATTCGTAAGGAGAAATCTTTGTAAATTTAGAAGGAATCCTATTTAATATTTTGCCTGCACTCAACAATGATTCACCCCATAAATTAAATGACAACTTACTATAAGTTAACATGGCAATTATCATTTCAACTAATGTTCTATTTTTTCTTTCATTCAAACCATTTTGTTCAGGCGTCCTAAGTGCAGAACATTGATGTATTGTACCTTGCTGTTTACAAAATGGATTAAAATCACTAGAAAAATATTCACCTCCTCTATTACTTCTTAGAGTTTTTATTTTCTTACTCAAGTGATTTTTAACTTCATTTTTATATGTTTTAAACATATCAAAAGTTTCATGTTTATGTTTCATTAAATAAACATAAGTGTACCTAGAATGATAATCTATAAGGGTAATGAAATACATATTTCCACATCTAGTTAACATACCATTTAATTCACATATGGATATGAATTAATTATAAAATTTTAGAAGTCTTATTCACACTTTCCAACAAATTTCCCATTTAGTGATAGTATAAGCTTACCGGACTCATAAACATTTTTTTTATGCCCGATTTCCCTAAGAGATTACCACTAACTAAAGACTTATTATATGACACATGTACAGTCACACATGTATCATACCACCACCCAAGAACGTTTCCCTTAATTGCATTGATCTCGCTTACGGTGACCACACTATTGTCTTCTTTGATGGAGTTCACTTTTTCTTCGATATTGTTTTGCTTTCGGTATCGACATTCCTTTGCATAATGTTCGGGTTTCCCACATACAAAGCAACCTCCCTTGGACTTCTTAAACTTATCCAAATTTTTAGAAGACTTTTTCTTGTTGGATTTATTTGAAGGTTCGATCTTCTCCACGGCATTCGCATTTGAAGTACATTCATAAGCATTGTCATTCTTATCTCTTGCCCTTAATGCATTCTTCAATTCAAAAATGATTTTTCGATATCCTTTCCAAATCCCCAGAAGTTTCGTAATGTTTGCTCTTACTTGGAAAAATTCTGAGGTCTCAATTTTGACCACCTTCAACTTGTTGACAATAACTTGTAACTCATATCCTTGAGAAAGAAGGGAAACATTATCAAGGAATATAAAATTAAAATACCTTGATATGAGAAATTTCTTTGTACCTTTTTCTTCGGCTTCATATTTGTTTTTCAATGTATCCCAAATCTCTTTTGCAAAAATGTGTTGGTGTAGAGATCATCATAAAACCGGTCGGATAATGTATTGAGTATGTGACCGCAACAAATCACTTCATCATCTTGACGCTTTTGTCTTTCTGTCCTTACGACTTCGGTATCCTTATCCGTTGGTTCCGCAAGTGATGCCAATTCAGAATCAAGAATGTAGAAGATATTCAACTCCGTTAGGAGAAACTTCAACTTGTCTTGCCACCTTGTAAAATTCGTCACATCGAACCTGTCCAAACGAACGAGGTCTTCATTCATTAACTTGATCATCGCCACGGTAGTTTCATCCTCCATTGCAAGGTATCATTTGAGATTGTTGGAATATTATCTTTCAAGGCAATGGAGATGACAACAAAAAGAAAGAATCAAGAATACTAAATACGGTAGAAATGCTCAACCACGAAATCGTTGTCCTCAAACGATATTTGCCCCCTCTAGGATTTAATTGGTGCTTAAATGAAATCTTGGCAAATGGTTTGTAGGATTAATCAAGCCTTAAAGAAGAAAAAACTTAAACCACTTGCATTTATCATCTAAAACACTTTGAATGTTTGAATATGTAAATGAATTTGATTTAAAAGCACTATAATATGGTTTTGATTGTTGATTTGTTATGTTTGTAATTGAAATCTATCACCTATTTATAGATTTCAATTCACCATCCACGAAATAATGCCATACTAACATAAAAAGTTGAGTATTTTCATGAAAAGCCACCAAAAATCAAACCAAAAAAAACTAGTCAAACGGCTAGTTTTTTTTTTCCTATCGTACGCATAATATAATCCATGTGTGCTCATTGTAGAAGCATTTTTGCTTCTGTTTTTGCTGGCTCAAGACATGTGTACACATGGTTGAATAGCGTGTGTACGCATGGGCAAAACTCTAATTACCCAATTTTGATTCCAAAATCAATTCATTTCATTTGGGTCTAGTTCATCACATTTCATCCATTTCATTATACCCAAATTTAATATTGGACAATAATTATAACAATATGCATTGTATATATTTTGACCAACAATTTTCAAAAAAATTGTTTAAGTAATTGTTTGAGCTTTAATGGCAACTTGAGAACAGCAAGAATCTCATACTCTTTGTTCAAAATCGAACTGTTAAAAATCAGGTCAATTGTTTATTTATAAAATAAGAGAATGTCTTGCTATGCAAAATAAAGGACATTGTGAAATGAACATAACCAAAACATGGCACTCAAGATATATTAGAAAACAATTTCATTCAACATAAGATTGCATTACAAGTAATTTTCCATGAAAAGCTTATTCTGATTATCAGGAAGCCACATTATTGACAACAGATTAAAATTCATCAATTGCTTGTCCCTTTTGGTATTGAAGTCGTGTTCGCATACTTCATCTTATGCCCTTCCACCATAGCATCCATGGAGGTTGCGAGCTTAGGTGGTTTCTCCCATTCATTCACGGAGGTTTTTCCTGGTGGAGAACATGCTGGCTTGGACTTAGGTTCTTCCTCCACTGCATTAATAGATGTTGCCCTAGGTGGACCACATGTTGGCTTAGCTAGTTGCTCTGCTCGATTCACGGTGGTTACTGTCGGTGGACCACCTGCAACTTACTTAGACTTGGGTGCTTCCTCATCTGCATTCATAGAGGTCACGGTGGTTACTGCCAGTGGACCACCTGCAACTTGATTGGACTTGAGTGCTTCCTCAACTGCATTCATAAAGGTTGCTCCTGGTGGACAATGACACGACCCTGTCTCAAGTCACCCTAGTGGACCCAGACGTGACGTGCACCTATGATGAATTCCAGCTAGATGCTGGACCCACCACCAAGGCCACATAGACCGTTCTACGACTGTTTGACTATTTTAAGAATAC
>CAIGRT010011960.1:0-22845 GCA_903798405.1 Fraxinus platypoda
TTAGAATTAAATATTTAATAAATAATTGATTTAATAATTCATTAATTATTAATTAAAAATTTAAAAAACGTGATTTGTGAATTTTCAAACTTGTTTTTGTATTTTTGAAAATGTGTAAAGTAAATACCTTATTTATGTATTGTTCCCAAAATAGATATTGAAATTACATTTTTACTCTCTGGACCTTGATTTTGGGCCTCAGCTCTTATTTGTGTTGGGCTGGAAGTAGTTGGACGGGAATATTTGACAACTTGAGGTGCCTTGAATGACTTTTAAAAAGTCAAAATGAGTTTTTGAGATTTAAAATTTATTTTTTGATTCATTTGATTAATTTTATGAAAGTATTTCTTTTAATTAGAAGAATTTTTAGAGGAAGTTGGTCCAATATGACTTCCGTTAAAAGTAATTTCGAAATAAAAAATTCCTTTAAAATTTAATTTACAAATCAAAATTAAGGTAATTTCATTCAAAAGCTCTACTACAAGTAAAAGCAAAAGCAAAAATATGCCCAATGGGCCCTAAATACCACTTCTACCAACTTTTAATTTTAACGATACTTAAAAGTAAAATTTTACTTGATATTTGACAATAAATTTATACAATAGATACGAAGTGTAGATAGTCGAGTGCGATCCAATTTATTGTAGAAAATAATGATGTGATAAAAAATAAACAAATCGTCATCCCAAGGTACGGGAAGAGGTCTTTAGTTCTCAACTTCGGTTAGGTATAAACCAAAATCAGTCCAAGTTGAACACTCAGTTACAATCACTTGCATGAACTACCTTGATTAGGATACAAAATTACCAAAAAATTTAGCCTTGGTGCATGTTTGGAAAGAAATTCAATCAAAGTTAACATTAATTAGCCCTTGTTTCGTCACCATTATTTTCAAAAAATAATATTTTGCATAGTAATTTTTAAGAGAATGTATGTTTAAAAAGTAGGAAAAAAATTTGGGTTTATATGCGAAATGTTTTATGGTATGAATGCGTGGTTGAAAAAAAAAAAAAAAAAAAAANAAAAATAATATTTTGAATAGTAATTTTTAAGAGAATGTATGCTTAAAAAGTTGGAAAAAAATTTGGGTTTATATGCGAAATGTTTTATGGTATGAATGCGTGGTTGAAAATGAATATGTAAAAAAAAAAAAAAAAAAAAAAAAAAAAGTTTACCAAATAATTGTTGTCAAACAAGGGCTCAGGACGACGAGTCAAATTTTTAGTACAGGACAGGAATTTGGAGAACAAATTTGGACTCATAATATCTGTATGTTGCAGGGATAGAAATTCAAGAAAACATGAAATTAACTCAAACCTTTGACAATGAAAAAAACTTCAAATCTTAGCACTATACTAGCATAGAGTAGGTAATATGAGATATACAAGCAGAGCAGCATCTCATGATGATTTTCCTCCAAACTTATAGCATAAAGAAACCTACCTGCACACAAGAAACATCCTTAATGAAGACAACTATGTTGTACGACTCCTACGGTAAACCTTGCATTAACTACTGGTTGACACTTTCAGCCTGAAGAAGACCCTCCCGAATCTGTGCAGCAATATCTTTGACAGCACCAGGTCCGTGTGGGATGAACACGGCGGAGGACTTTGACGATGCTCCAATTTCCTTCATTGTATCAAAATACTGCGTGACGAGAACCATGTCCATGACGTCTTTAGAGGTTGTTCCGGGCACATTTGCTGAGAAGGTGAGCACACTGTCCCTGAGGCCATCTACAATGGCCTGGCGCTGCCTAGCAATACCAAGCCCCGACAAGTATTTAGATTCGGCTTCTCCCTCAGCTCTCTTGATCTGCAGTATTTTGTCAGCTTCGGCCTTCTCGTTAGCAGCAAGCCTGAGCCTAGCAGCTATTTTGAACATTGACAGATAATTAGAGTAAGCATTAGCATGGTTCAAGCACTAGGTAGCAAAATCACGAAGGGATATAACAGGAAAACATAAAGAAAATAGTATGTAAAGCATTTTTGTCTACACTTAAATAGTTTACTTGTAAGTAAATTTCCAAACAAGTAAACATACTCATTGATCAAAATTCAATGCGAGTAAATTACTTATTTTGACAATAATGTAAGTCACTTTCAAAATCAAAATAAGTCTAACATTTTTTGTTTTACTTGAAAGAGAGAAAAATAACATATCCAAATATGTTTGAAAATAGAAAGTTCTTAGCATACTTTTCGCCATTGAAAACAAGGAGCAAACATTACATCATATATGTATAAAATGGTTTTCCTGTAACCTATATCTCGTTGATGTGCAAAAGCAGTCTGACGAAAAATATGCCAAATGACAGAGTCACATCATTGAGCAAGAATGTTCATATGCAGTGTACTTCAGTTCACGATTTTAAGTATTAAAAATCTCATAAACCTACCTGAATTTATCTCATTCATGGCTCTCTTCACCTGTGCATCTGGTTCAATGTCCACAATCAGGGTCTGCACTATCTCAAATCCATAGGCAGACATGGCCTGCAAAGGTAACAACAAATGCATATGATGTACAGTGATGTTTGAACTAATATAGTCATTGAACAGACATGGCTTCTGTTATCAAAGGCAATCATAACCTTTTCAAGTTCGTTCTCAACAGCCTTGGCTATGTCATTCTTCTGTTCGAAAGTAGAATCCAGATCCAATCTTGGGACACTTGCTCTTATGACTAAAAGATTCGCACCAGTTTAAGCGATTAATTTAGATACAAAATCCCGAATTATGAAAATCACTATCAGCAGTTAGTCTATTACATTTCTCCAACTATAGTCGTCGTTATCATTAATAAGAAACCGTAATGCTTTTAACGCCAAAAGAGTAATTATTAGCTAGAAGCCACTGAAAAAAACAAAAAATAATAGCCTTGTGCAAACAAACATCCTCACTGAATTCAAATAGATCTTATCTCCAATGAATTAAACAGACAGTAATTCCCTTCCTACCCTTTAATTTTAGCCATTTGCTTCACCGACTGGCAATTTAATCAAGCTACATCCAAGATCCGTTTAACGTACTTGATTTTCAGGACAACAAAATTACTGGTGAGAAGGAATATGCATGCGTATGTGTAATTTGTGTGTGCCCAAATGCAAAATAATTTTCAGGACCAGAAAAATATACCAATAAGATGACGACCGAGTTTGTGTGTCTAACAGCACATAGAGCAATTAAATTTCAAAATCAATATGGAAAATACAAGTTACTGTATATTACATTATTATTTAATAATAACATACTACTTATGAAGAACCTTGAAGGAGGTTGACAGAAATGGACCAAAATAAAACTTTAACCATCAATTTTAGATTGACAAGCACGTGATCAAGACAGAAAGAAAGAGCAATTGACCCTTTATGCATAGAGTAAAATGTTGAAATTCCACGCAATTTTTCATCACTCATTATATTTTATTTCATGCCAAAGCAACAACTCATCTTCATAAAGAAATTACTAATACTAAAAACTCATCCCAACCCCCTTTTCCTCCCTGTATCTGTGGATCCAGTAATCAAAAATGACTAAGGAAAGGAAATAATCAATCTCAAAATACGTGAATATGTCAAAACTACAAGTTCCATAATGATCCTCACCGATAACCTGACACGTAACACCTATAGGTAGTTCTAACCAACTTAGAAGTCAGCAAAACACTTCAACTGCTCCAACAAGTCTTCATAATGATTTACGGACAATAATCCAATGATTTTTTACCTTCAAAACCGAAGCAAAGGGTGAAAAGTACCAAACTAGTAAAGGGTGCTTTGAGTTCCTTGGCTTGTATTGTAATGGTAACCACAGGAAGACAGAAAATGGAGCATGATCCTACCTCCACTTCGCCGCACACAAAACCAAATAATATAAATCCCAATTTACGTCAATAAGCTAGTGTTACAGCTTCCATTGCAATTGTCTCTACTTTGCGCCACAGAAATAACTAAAGAACATAAATTCAAATCCTACCATCAAAAACATATGCCTGGATCTGTGCCTTTGTGTTGGAAAGCTTATAGAATGCATCAGCTGCTTTTTCAGACAAGGCTCGGTACTGAATTGAAGCAACCACAGTCACAAACACATTGTCCTGAAATGTCAACCGCTCTCATACTTTATTAATTGATCATATTATACCAGAATAAATGTCAAAAAGATAAATACGTCCCAATTTGAGACACCCTTTCTTGAATTTTTATTTTTATTTTTTATTTTTTTAGATGTGGGCACTTAGATAATTTGAAACAGAAAAGACATTGAGGGTTTTTTGACAAAGCTTTCGATAAAAGTTTTAGCCCTTGTTTGTTTCAACTAAAAAGTTAGATTAAAATCTAAGTCAAAATCAATAATTAATTTTAACCACACATTTTATGAGACCTACAACCTTTCAACCACATATTCCATTAATTTTTATCAAAATCTACTACAAATCTTATTTTTATCTAAACCAAACAGGGGCTTAGCATATTTTGATAAAAAAAATGATGAAATTTGTAGTTAAAAAGTTGATAAAAGTTTTGGATCCCATAAAATGTGGGGTTAAAATTGAAGTTAGACCAATTTAATCAAACAAGCACTAAATAGTAAATGTCAATAAGACATTTGAAAAAATGAAAAAGATTGTGATGGACTATTTTCTGGAAAAGGTCCGACTGACGTAAAGTTCATATGCAAATATTCTGGACAAAAAATTATTAATTGCATATGAACACCCTATAGCCATATTTTTGTATTTGATCCAAATAACACTAGGCAAGTGTGAATCGCTATGGAAATTAAATTTAGCTTTATGATGAAAACAAATGTCTACAATGACAGATTGGAAATGTGAACTATCAAGTGAAATGGAAAATCACCTTAGTTTTGGTTTCGCAACGGACATCAAGCTGTTGTACACGCAATGATAGTGAACCTGCCAATTGGTAACCCAGACACCAAGGCAAGCAATGACACCCAGGCTCGAGCACATCATCAAATCTGCCAAAATGTTCCTTCACTGCAACAGTAGACTGATCCACTTGAACGCAACCAAGTGCTTGACCCATCTTTTTCCTATAAGAACCACAAACGTAGAATTGTAAATTAAGAATTTCATATGCAATCAACAAGTTAGATTTCGCGCAAAAAAAAAAAGGATTGGACCTAAAATTTTCATGTGCCGATTATATCATTTTTCCATCTGTAGGTGCACACCAAAAAAGTAGTGCAATTCTTTTCCACAGTCCAGGAACAAGAAAGGAATATCAGGCTACCATATGTTGCATTAATTTTCTCAAAGTTCCACACATGAAGCAATCAAAACAATTTAGACTGACGGAGAGAAATTAACTTTTCTAATACCAAGTGTGCCTAACCAATGAAGTAGCAGCCCATCCAGTTTCAAGGAATTAAAGAATCATTCAAGCAATTAAGAACTTAAAAGCCAAGATCCTATTTGATGAAACTTTAGGATTACAAATTAATAAATGTTCATACAAAACAGAATAATAACAGAAAATCGTGAGAAGCAATTTCGGAATCCAACTTTCTTCTTCCAAGTATAGAATAGTATCATGAAAATTTAAAATCCTCAAACGATTTCTCCAAAAAAGAAAATAATAATTTCAACATAAACGAAAATCAAATTCTCCACAGATTCGCGCATACAATAGTTCAATTATTACTCAATCAAAGTATCATCGGAAAAGGAAAGGAAAAAAGAAAGAAAAAAAAAGAGTAAAAAACAGGCTCGAGGAGAAAAACTTACAATAACAGAGAGAAATTTTAGGGTTTGAGATTCAGATTTCAGATACATCCAATGGTAAGATTACATTTCTCGATCTAGAAATGGGGCTAATTATCTGTAAAATTAAACGATCAGTTTTCCAATTTCAGAAACCAACTGATAATGTGTCAAACTTGAGGCCTCGCTTGCCAGAAGAACATTTTACAATGCTTATCCATTCCTAATATTTTATTTTTATTTTGAAAGATTCATTCCTGGTATTAATTAATACTAATTTTTTTTAATAGTGAAACATTAAGAGTGCGTTTGATTGCGTGTATGAAATTTTCATGAAAAGAAAATAAATTTTAGACAATTCAATTGTCTAAAAATTATTTGTATGAAAAATATTAATTAAATGTGTTTGATTGATTTAATTTTCAATTTAGAAAATATTATATTTGTCCACTTTTTATTGATGAATAGATGAGGGAGAGGGGATAAATGAGAGAGAAAGAGAGAGCGAATTTTCTAAAAAATAAAAACCACATCTCCCTCAAGATAATTTTTCCTTATTTTCAAGGAAAATATGATCACGTGACCAAAAGTAGGAAAATATGTTCCTTGAAAAAGATTGTCAATCAAACAGCACAAAAGTAGGAAATTAGATATAAAAAACACATTTTTCATGGAAAATATTGACAATCAAACATGCCCTAACTTATTTTTACGTAATTCCATTAATAAATTCCCAATGCTAATTACGAAGTTTGGTAGAAATTAAAATTAAAGTTTTAATCTAAATTAAAATCAACAATTAATATTAATCACATATTTTATGAGATCTATAATTTTTCAACCATACACTTTAGTTAACTTTTATCAAAATATATTAAAAATTTTATTTTAATTTCCATCAATTATGAGCTATCTATTTTTCATAAATTGAACCTTGCCTCCTTGAAATAAGTCAAATGGCTCCAAAGCGGTCGAGGGAAAAAAAATGCTAGTGACATAATTGCACTTTAAATTGTATTGAAAAAATATTTCGAGGATAATTAAAATTACGTCAAATTTTTATGTTTGTTTCTCTCGCAAAATATAAAATATATTACAAATAAGTATGTAATAAATAAAATTAGACAAATTATTCACTATAATACCATTAATCCCAATTTTTGATAAATTAATAATATTTCTTTAATCAACAAATTTGCTATGCTCCTGTTTGGTATGAATTGAAATCTATATTTTAATTTAAATCAAAGTCAACAATTAATTTTAACCACATATTTAATGGGATCCACAACTTTTCAATTACACGTTTTATCAACTTTTTTTAAAATCTGCTAAAGAAATTTCTTGGTCAACGCCACTTGAGATAGTGAAATTCGTCTCCGATAAAAAAAATAACCGTTTCTTTTCTTTTATAATAAATATTCTTAATTTTGGAACATCTTTCGATGATGTCCAGTATCATCGTGACTCCTTATTTTCAGTGTCAATGGCACTTCTTTCGCTTGTTAATCTTAAATAAATAAAAAGTGTCAATTCTTCAAAGAATATACGAGAAAAAGAAATGTTAATATAACGTTTCTTATCAAATCTTAGCAAAGGAGAGACGTTTAGCTCGTGTTTGATCCTCATTTCTTAAAACTCGATTCTTTTCCCAACTCATTTTCAAGGACCCATATCATGTTACTAGATGGCATTTGTTTTCAAATCTCACCATCATACATTTACAAAAGTTTATGCACATAAAGACAAAATACAAATAAATAAGAATTAGTCTACAAGTACAGGTGAGGCTCACAGGTCACTTACAGATTTTTGAATTTTAATGACGTGGCAAGTGAGGGAAAAAATGGTCAAAGCCAAAAAAAGAGGGAAATCTTGAAATTAGGGCGCATTTTCCATTCTCTTCCTCATTTCACTTCTCTTCCATTCTCTCTAGTGGTTTAGCTTCACAATCTGCTGGTGGCGATATCCTGTCCATCTCCGGCCGGAGTGTCACTGCATCGTGCCGGAGACCATTTTGAAGGCGACGTAACTGTATCTTCGCGGCTTCGCCGACGACCTCGTTTTTGTTGGCGACCTCGCACCACTACTTTGACGCAGGCCACTGCACCAAGGAAGCACTGTAGAATACATTTCCGACGAGAACCGTCGGCGACGCAGCATGGAAGACTAAATTTTTTCCAGCTCCACCCAAACAGGGCAATGAAGAAGGTCTGATTTTAACTTTATCATAAATTCTCCATGTTTTGGCTTCGTTTCTCTCTGCCACTTCCAAGTATTCATTTGTTTTAGGGTGCATTTATTCCTGTCATTTGTATGTGTTCTTTTCGGTTGGTGGAAAATGGTGGAATGGATACGTTTCCCAATGCATAGGGAAGCTGGTTTATTTTCATATGCGGTAAAGCCGGAAAAGGTATGGTAACACCATTTCTGAATTTCTGATCAATTCATTTTTATGAACTTGGGGAAATGTATTAACCAGTTAGCTTGTTTGCAGGGAATTACTCGGGTTCCTGAAAGAAAGAGCACAACTCCCTAAGAAAAATATTTTTCTTGTTTTTAAAGAAAATATGGTCACATGATTAAAAGTTGAAAAAAATTATCATTCAAACATCTCAAAAGTAAGAAGTTGGTGGAAAAAATAATATTTTTCGTATAAAATAAAGTCAATCAAATACACTCAATATAATGGAATAACAAGAAAATAATTGATGCCCATTAGAACGAGTTTTTTTTTTTTTGAATAGTGATTTTTTTGGGGAATGTGTGATTAAAAAATTGGAAAATTTTTTAAATTTACGTGCAAAATATTTTATTGTGAGAATGTATTGTTGAAAATGAGTTTTGGAAAAAAAAAAAAAAAGAGTTTATGGAGAATGATAGACAAACATGGGGCTAAATTAACAAAGTATTTAATAGTTAAAAAAATTATTTAATTCTACAATATTTGAAATTATTTATAAACTAATGAATCAATAACACTATAAGTACAAATTTTTTTAACAGAAAATTTTGACAGACAACACTTGGTGTGATAACATTGGAAGATTAAAAAAAAAAAAAAANNAAAAAAAAAAAAAAAAAAGTCAATCAAGTTCGGCCACATCTACATCGGTATCAATTTTGTTAAAAGTTTTGTTTAAATTATGTTTTAATAAACGAAATATAAAATTAAGTATCTAATCAATTTATCATCCGATGTAAGTTTAGTATTGTTCTGAGTTTTCTGCTATCTAGTATTGTCCAATTTATTTTACCAAACACGCTGTGAATTTAAGCAGATTATTCACTAGTATTTCTATCATTTTATGTAGTGTAGAAATGACTATTTCACAAGTAAATTCAACTTGGGGAAAAGACAAGATTCAAAAAAAAAAACATTTATGTCTCTATATTGTACAATTTTGTTAATGCCCTCCAACCCGTAGCAGATCTGGCACTCAGCGAGCTCTTGTGGCCGACCGTGCTGGATTCACATGTATTCAAAAAAAAATTCAATGTCATTATTTTATTGGATATATATATGTGATTTCGTTTTATTCACAACAAGTTATTGTAGTTCATTTGACTAGAGTACGATATAAGTAAATGAGAATTTTGGGTTTGACTATCAACAGTAGCAATTCCCTTTTGCAATTATAGTTTAACCTTCGTTTGTTTCTCATTTTTCATCCATAAAAATGAAAAATATGATCGTTATCCATCACATTAAGTCATCAATTATGAATTTCTATCTCTTGTGTGGGACTCAATAACGACTATATTTTTCATTCTCATTCTACAATAATGAGAGTGTGTTTGGTAGAGATTAAAATCAGATTAAAATTGAAAAACTAGCCGTTATTATCGACTTTTATTAGACGAGTGAGACCCAATAACGACTATATTTTCAATTTTAATTGAATTTTAATTCCTGTCAAACAAGCTCTGAGAATCAAACAGGCCCTTAATATTCTTCATTGGAATTATAAATATTTGACCACTATAGCATTTGATGTATGTTAATATTATATGTAACAAAATTCTATATGTTCCCCTTTTGCAATTATAGCTTAATTAATATTCTTCATTGGATTTATAAAACATCCGACTACGATGACATTTGTTGTATGTTGATATTATATGTAACAAAATTCTATATATTCTTTTATCAAGTAATAGATATATTCCCCCTTTGTTTTCAAATTTTTTTTTTAAACTAAAATCTGACCTTATAATGAGATTATTAAAATAGTTATTTTTTTTATGTTAGACTGAAATTTAATCAAATCGAACCAAGAAAGTAAATAATTGGACCCATTTTTCAAATTTCAAATTGTTACTCTATAAATATTATTAGATTGATAGATAATGTATACCACACTTACAATTTGAACCATGATATAAGTAATTTCAGTTCACGGTATTGGTTATTATTGCGGCCATCAATTGCCGTCCGTGTTCACTCAAAATCCTGGATCTGTCACTCACTCCAACCTTATTTTTGAATCTAAGAATGAATAATGGATGTCAAGAAACAAAATCAAGAAAACAAGAAGTTCAAAAAAATAAAAATAAAGAACAAAAGACACTAGAGATCAACCTATCTACAAGTTTCACTCTTACAGGACTGCTCACTCATTCTGTTGCAAGATCCTGAATTATTCTGTACCTTTGAGACTTTCTGCAGCAAGCTTGTCTCACAGTATGATGCTACCAACAAGAACAACAATCTGGAAACATTTTAATTCTGACAACGCGGTCGACCTTCTTAAGTCATTGAACACTGCAAATCCGATTTTTCTTGAAAAAACAGATCGCCTTGTACCAAACCTGTCAAGAAAATGAAATATCTCGTTAAGACTTGAAAAATATAGCTGATTCTTCAACGAATATCAATTGGTCACTTTACCCATGAACCAGGGAAAAAAATCTATCTGAAAAGAATGACGACAAGAAATGGATTGTGCTTGAATTTTGTGTGTTCTAAATATGTCATGGTTTTTTATTTACCTCTGGTAGCATTCTGATTCTGTACTTTGCTTTATTGTTTTAGTTCAACATTTATTTAATGATACCCAGGCATTTAGAATCGACAGCTAAATGATTACATATTTTCCCGTGGAGGTGAAAATTTTAGCGAAGCTAGAACCATCAATACCGAGGCCCCCAGGCAAACTGCCACTTCATATAGCTCTTGAAGAAAAAGTGTAATGACAGTAGTTTTGAACCATTATGACAAAACATGTGAAGTGTACATATGAAATTTGTCTCGACTCTTTCAACGTACAGTTAGAAACTGTAGACTATTATTGATACACAAACGATGAAAAAATAACAAAGAGAAAGACCAACATTAATTTCACAATCAAACTATGAGAGAAACAATATGATAGAATCATGAAAATACAACGAAGACGATATTTCCTTAACACAGATAACTGCTTACAAGTTTGTCAGGCATCAGAGTGACTACTAAAAACAATACATGCAAGTATCAAATATCTTAGAAATTAAACTGTCACTGACTCGTATCTTTCAAAACAAGCATTTCCTTGATTTGGTTAGTGAAGAAACGTAGTAGAATGTAAGCAATACTGGCCAAGAGATCAAAGAAAAAAGAACATTGCACTGTGTCCATATATAGGATAGTAAACAAAGAATGATACCTAAAACTTATCTTTGACCTGATCCCGTGATTTGATCAGAGGTTGTAATTTCATCTAGTTTCTCCTTGCCATTAGCCTCATCCTTGAGTTCTTGTTCATCCAGAAAGAGAAGTGGATCCGAATCAGTTCTGTCATTCCCCTCCTCTTTCATGTTAGTCTCAATGTCATCATATTCCAAAACTCTCAAAATTTCAGGAAGTGAAAGGCCATTCTCCTCAGCAAATTTAGTTCTCATTTCAATGTCAATTTTTTCTTTTGAGGTAGTGATGCTTCCCATGAACTCAGCAGTTGTGGGATCCATACCCACACTTTCATCTTCTTCGATATATGCTCGAAAATCATTCATAGACGGTGGGATTTTCGAGAAAAAGACTTCTTTGAGGTTTCTGATCACCCCTTTATTATATGGGTTTTCCTTCTTATCATAACGATATCTGAAGTTTTCATATGTAGTCTGCAAAGGAGCTAGAGTTAAGAGTTTTATATGTGATGCAAGCCTACACCTAATGGAAAAAATCAACATTACTTGCCATCAAACATTGGAAAGATAAGACTTATTTATGTGCATTGATTTGTGATTTCATGTGTGGAAGAAGAAACTGATCAAGAAACAAAATGGATTCTCCTCTCAAATAATCACTGCTGAAGCATCTCACAGAACATGGTGAGAACCCAAAAATGTTAACATTGTGATTGGGATTATATGCCTTGTGGAAAAACAAATTGAAAAATGACAAATTATTGAAGAATAGTAAACAGGCAGTCATCTGCACAGACTCAACATATTAAAAGAATATAGTCACTTCATTTATGAAAGGGAAAAGAAAGCTTGACAAAGAAAACTTGCCTATTAATTTACGACTAAGAGCTACTACTATTTGCGTAAGTGGATAACACTGGAGCAGTAGATTGGATTTGAATCTAAACATTTTTGAATTGATTGAAGAAATGATTCCCAGATTGCACCCAGTAACTTCTAAGTTCTAATCCAAGTATCTGGCCTTCGCCCTAAACTGAACCACGCATGGAAATTCAATCTAACAAGAAGCAAGTCAAGTATGCTAGTACTATACAGATGACCTATGAACACAGCATTAATAAGTTAGAATAGGCGTGCAAAAGAAATTATGCTATATGTCACATTCTGTAGCAAATAGGTGAAAGTAATCAATATATTTCCTGTTAATAAAATTTCTGGGAAACTTATAGAAAACTCACCTGATTTGTGCAAATCAGATAGAAGTGGAAAACTGTAAGGCCACCCACGAACCAAACGGCAATGAAGCAGTACACTAATAGAACGTCTGACAAAATATCATGTGACATGGCTTTCCACTTGCTGCCTTTTTGATGAAGAATGTTGATCCAAGAGAACACGAAGACATATATGCATAAAATCGTCGATGTTGATATAAACATATAGAAGAACCGATAATTACGCTGCAAAAACAGCACGAAAGATGTTCCTGTTACTTATGCAAAGAATAGTAAGTGCCAAACCAAATGAGAACAAAATATTCCATCAATATCCCTGATTATTTGATAATATTGAGTCCATTGCTTATAGTTTTCTCGTTGAAGTATTTCAGCTAGTTATCATAATTTTCCAATGACTTACTTTTAAATGACAAGCTATGTTGTCAGATATATTTGTAAAACATATAAGTTCATTTCGAATTGGTAGAGGATCATACACGTTGTGTATGTGTAACATCATTTAATTTTCTCCATGAATTTATAATTAAACAACTGAAAAGCAATATATATCAACACCAAGAGTCTAATACTCCCCATGGTTATGAAAATATCAATTCTGCATAGTTTATATCCTTGTAATAGAGTGCCCAGTTTAGGTGCAATGATGATGAATCTGTTGTGACAATTTTGACTCTTCTTTCATAAGGAGATCGTAAAATTTAGATGTATCAATACGCAAGTACATTGAATGCAAGTCTTCCTCGAGAAATAAGAATGTCTAGAATGACACAACAGAGAAGCTCAAAGATGCTCTTTGCTGGTTGTCCATGGTGTACATAACTCAAAATTACAATTACCACTCAAACAATTTTCTCGTGTTGAACAAGGGATGGAGTATCAGAATCATAGTATGAAGAAAACATGAACTGTTAAACTGATTTATGTATTGCAAATTACAACTCATTTACATGACTAGTACACATTATATGACCAGGATTTGCAGAAACAATTTCATAAATAATTTTCCCATGCATATAAGAAATTTGACATGCAGATAAAAATAGGCAACAGGCAGCTTTACAATCAGCACATATTGGGTGCTAACAAAAAGACATAATAGTTTGGGATTAAAGCAGGAAAACTGAACATGGAGTAGTACATGACTAATATGTGATTTTCTACAGTTGACAATTGTGCATTCCTTACTTATCGTAAAATGATTTCATATACACGATAACAGAATTATCACAGGACAAAGAATCTCTCACATGCATTCAAACCAAGTTGAACATAATCATTGATTTTATCACCACCAAGATAATTGCCAGCCAAATATTATAAAGGTGATTGGTGACTGAATAAGCTCATATAATAACGGGATGAAAACACTTGCAGTTGCTAAATTTTAGTGATATTTCATGCTGTCAGTAATTTTTTTTTGTTTTTTGTTTTTTGTATAAAGTTGGTCAATTAACTTAAAAGTTAGTTACAATTTGTTCATTTCATCCAACTTTCGTTAGTTTGACTAACGGAAAATTTGATGTGGCCATCTAGTTGGTAGCTAGTTACCAAAGAACCAGCCTGGCACATCATTTTTTGTAAGCCAAACTGATGGACATTGATGCAGTGATCAAATTGTAAAGTTTAAGTTTATTTATCAACTTGAAAGAAAACAAAATCGGTAACCAACAAGATGTATCACTAATAGTTTAGTGACAGACAACCAGTGTATTAAACCCAATAACACCATATATCCAATCAATCGTGGTGCAGTACTTACTATGCCAATGCATTGACCGACCCATGGACAGTGATGATCAAATCTCTGAACACAATTGTTGCAGATGGAGCAATGAGATGCACGGGGAGGACGGTAAAGCAAACATGTTTCGCAGAACTTCACTTTAACAGTGTGCTCATTCACGATCATATCCTTTGTTCGGGGAAGTTTCAAATGAGGAGTCCTCCCATTGACCCACTCCATTGAAGGGGTGCTCATCTCAAATGTTTCATCGCACTCGGGAGGGCTTGAATTCCGAGGTACAATCCCAGGATCTCTGCTGGATGTTAGGAAGAGAAACATTATATCCTGCATTAAATCCAAATATCAACAAGCTATCTAAAATTGATAAGATATTCAATGCGTGTTAATCTCAGTTCTATACGAGTATTTAGAGGAACTAAATATCAAGAAAACATTCTCTTAATGAAATTTAAGGCAGAATAAAGCTATTATTCGGAAAGAATTACATAACTACACAAAGAAGTGAAATTATGGACAGACAGAAAAGTTTGATTGATTTCAACTGTTTTGGAAAATGAGAACTTTTTGAATCATTTTGCGAACATTGTTGGAAAGCCGTGGAAACCTTGTATATTTTACATAAACTGATTTTTTTATTTTAATTATTCAATCTTCACTTGCTGAGAAGAAAACTTGTTTATGTGATATAACTTCCACTGATACTGATTACTTTAAATGAAAAAATTAAGACAAAATTGATTTTATTGGAAGTTTTATGTAGAGTTTTGAAATTTCCTTGCATTTCTTTTATAATGGAAATATTTTTTAAAAATTTCAAGGGATCTGTATAGAAACTTTTAACCGTGCTAGAGTTGAATGTTATCTTGCAATGAAATAATCAACCATGTTTAAAGTCCCAATAATAAAAAAACCTAAAATAAATCTGAATTCTAAACAGATAATGTGCACTTCAATTCCACATGGTGCCTTTAAGTCTAGCACCTTGGTCAATTGTCGACACTTGAATAGAAAATACACATACCATGAGTTCAGAAAAATATTAATAGTTTTAACTTATAAGAAATAATTTTTAACTTATACGATTATTGATGTTTACTTACCAGAATGGTTAAAACTATTGCCACGATAAGTATCGAATACCAATGCATTGCATTTTTGTTTTCTTGATGTTTGATGGTGGAGAATATTTTAATGCAAAACCCAAGTGCAGGGCCTACAATTAGGAATGTTGATAAAAACAATGATGAGCCATCGGGACCAAAGATGAATCTTCCTCCAAATAAGAATCTCTGGAGCATTAAACAGAACAAAAAAAAAACAATTGAAATCGAAGTGAATGCTTAATCGATTGAAATAATGGAACTGGAATATGGATACTATAATCTCAATGTTCACTAGTGCACAGTCACCATGAAAATTGAGACAACATAATATGAAAAATCAACTGCAGCGCTTGTAGGCTTATCATCACTATCAAAATTTTACTCAGATGGTCTGTGGGAATAAAAAACCAGTTGATTTCAAAGGCACCATGAAGATATAATAGTCTAAATCAATTTTGATAGAGATACTGAGATCAATCTCCCATTTTCCACTTATGAAAATTGTACGCGTGTAATTGTTTCTTGAAAACGAATGCGAGGACAGTTGAGCACAAAATTTAAGGTTAAAAAGTGTGTGTACTTATAGATGAGATGGTTCAACAACAGTTAAGTCAATTGAGAACATTAAATTGAATGAGTATTGGAAACCTAAGCATAAAATTTGAATTCCAAGCCATAGAACATTGTCATTTTAGTAAAAACTATAACCCCAAATAAAGGAATCAGACATTTGTCAGGTGATTCAAACAGCAAGATCTTGAATATGAAATGGGAGAATCCACATATGCCAAAACAACATGCTATAGGTATAAAAATATTTTCAGAGAAATCATACAGATGGACACTTGACAGATTATCGCGAATGACGATAAAAACACATAAAAATGCAGCCATACAGGTGCTGCTGTATACAATTTCTGTCCCTTTTTTTCTGTACTTGTAGAATAATTCATTCCCAAAAACCCACTTTCTCTAATCAAATTAAACCATTGTTTCTCTAATGATTAAATGCAATAATTTCACAATCAATAAACAAAAAGAAATGACTCACATTGTTTCCTCTCCAAACTTGATAAAGCCTCTTTGGTTTGGGTTTTCCTTGGTCCATGTAGCCCAAAAGCCAAGAACCCGGAAATCAATTCAAGATGTTAATTTCCAATCACAAAACTGAAAACCCTTCTGTTCTCTTCTTCTTCAACAAAATCCCACATGAGCAAAACACGTCAAAATCCAAAACCTGTGTGTTCTGTCGGGTCTTTATATTACATGTCAAAACATCGGACCTTCACGAGTTGTCGTTTGGATTACAAGAAAATGGTAAATCTGGTTGGCTACAGAATGTCTGTGTGTGTGTGTGAGAGAGAGAGGTTTAGAATATGATGAAGAACCAGCTGCCTTTTGCTCTCTTCTTCCTGGCACAGACAGACGGGATTTCCCAGGAAGAATGTCGTTAAAAATTCTCGTGTTTTAAAGATTCACATTTTTATTAAAGAATCGATTTTTTTATTTTTTTTTCTGTTAGGTTCTCTCTATAAGGTGTCACTTAACTAACTTTTCCTTTGAATCTGCCTACGGTAGGGTACGGTAGAGTAGGGGTGGGGTGAACTCAATAAGACTTTCGTCTCCACTATTTTTCTTTGTATATAACTCTTCAACTGTCCTCATGAGATCAGATTCCGTCATTCACATTTCATCCAACATTTTTCTCCTATCAAGAATTTACAAATTTGTATCACTTCAATGCATATTAATTCCATTTCCACGTCGTTCTTGAATTGCAACTTAAGAGTTTCTCTGAGGTAACTGTTGAGTTACTTCTTGAATGAAAATTGTGAAAGATAGAGGTTCAAAATATCCTAAAAGTTGAAGAACATGCATGCAAATTATCCACAAAAATTATCGTTTCGAATAATTTTATAATTATCACACTCCTTGTAAAGGTTGAATTCGTATTTTACATTAAAATCATCGCACAGTTATAATTATCATAAACGCATAACGTCTAGATTTGGATTCGTAATTTTTACACGTTATATTTCATTTATAAGTTTAAGGAGATAAATTATTTTACACACATGAAAATTATTTTAAATGTACATTTTAAAATGAATATATGCATACGGCAAAGCTGCTTTAAATATGATTTTATTTTGAACACGTATGCTCCTAACGTCTTTGAAATAATTATTACTTAATGGGAAATGAAAAAATGGCGGCAAGTAACGTGCAAGCACAAACACTTATACAATATTTTTTTTAAATTAAGTCGAAAGCACGACTTCAAAATAATACTTTCTCTTCAAAATAATACTTTCTCTTGAATTATTTTTAATTCATTAATTTCAGTATAATTTTTTTTTTTAATTAGTATGTAATCAACTACGAAATTTACATTATTCTTGAATACGTTAAAATTGTTTTTTTTTCTATGGAAAAAAAACATTTATTATAATGAACAAAACGATAATCTTTAGTGTTTGTTATACCAACAAATATTTTCCATCAAATAAAATTAGTTAATAATTTCACTTATTTTTCAAAAAGGTCGGTATAAATAATTATTTAATTGTTAAAGTATATGAAATTTGTACACTTGTTTTGGCCTCGGAAAAAAGAATAAAAAAAGTTGATTTCAATCTGATCATAAAAGTGAGTGGTTGAGATTCGACAGACAACATTTTAAGTTAAATCGGAAATAAACAAGTTACTTATTTTGAAAGCAACACTCACCAGCCTCACCACTATCAAAATAAGTAACTTTTTTTTCGACCTGGAAAAGGAAATCAAGATCAAAGTCCTATGCTAAGGCGGGTCCTAATGAGGTTACAGAAAAAAGTGGGATAAACACCAAATGATTATTAATCATGTAAAGTAAACAAAAGCAGCTAGTATCAGATTAAACTAGACAAATATGCAGGAAGGAAGCTAACAAAATTAACAAACTCCATCTAATTCAGTTTCCACTTTCCAGTGCTACACAACTAACAAAAGTAATGGTTCTGTCATCGAGAACTCATATTCCGGTTCATTTGCATACCTCTGCAAAATCGGATATTTCAGTTTGAGACGAGCAATTTCCTACCATGAATTAAGGGAAAACGACGTGCAGCACTGCAGATGCAAAAGACATTAATCTTTATGTTGACACTGTACCTACAGCGTTTGCAAAAGCATTTTAGAGTTTCAGATTACAAATTTACAGGGTACGTATCAAGGATTATGAAATACACGTACATTCTCGAATTCTGACTTCCAATACAAATCAAGATAGGAGGGACATTTGTTATAACATCAAAATTAGATGTCAATTGTTACAAGTTCAGAGAAAACTTTCCATAAAGAAACAGAAGGGTAACTTCATTCAGTCTCTGAGTTTTGGTTCAAATCTTAAATTAGTCGAAGTTTCAAAGGATCGGATCAAGATCAACAGTCAAAATGAAGTCACAAAACCACGCGCAAAACACCACCATAATGAGACTCATCAACATACCGCACTGCTACACAGGATGGACATCAAATGTTTAAGAGATTAAAGTTGCAGCCTATTTATTAACTCAAGCCTTTCCTCTTTCCCAATTATCTTAATCCAACTTGATCAAGTTTTCTTTACAAACATATATTCACCAGATTCAGGCTAATGAACAACCGAGTTGCTGTCCAAGTTCCTGTTTTGTTTATTAAGAAGGCACTAAACTCTCTAGGATTTGGAAATCCAAGCAGTTTTCGCTCACCAGAATTTGAAATCCTTCGCCCTTCAATCCATTGATATTATGATTAAAACTGTCACTATTTAAGATAATCTATATCCATTTGAGTTAAATTTGTTAGACATGATCAATGATTAGATCTACAAATCCAATGAAATACAACATTCAAAGTGCCTATTTCAGAATTCATTAAATCTAATTCTCATAAAAAAATTACCCTGAAGTGAACAGACCGCTAAACAAGTCATACAATTTTCTGGAAGAAACATAAAAATGAGAGCATCTAAAGCGAGAGAACAAGAATCAATTTAGAAGTTCAATGGTGTGAGAGGGAGAAAATAACCAACCTTTTGCAAGAGGCATCAAGTATCAAGATCCACCGATTTACTTGGCATTGACAATCAATAGAAGTGGCCTCTGCATTTCACCGACCCACAAGAGCACTTTTTTCTTCCATGGATTCCTTTCTCAGACGAAACCATCCCATAATCATATGTTAACTCTTGCATTGGAGGAATATGTCTGATGGCGAAAAAAGCAACATGGACGTGTGCATTGCTATTACTTTCAAGTAAAACTGGCTGCCAACACACATTTGGCGAACAACTATGGTTCATGAAACGAGCTACATTGCCATTATTTTTTGCATTTATAATGAGGGCAAATGGGACTTTTAAAGAACCATTAGAATCATCATGCACAGATCCCAATGGTTTATAGTAGCGAGTCGAATCAAAAATATAATTATCTTCGTTTTCATTCCCGAAATCACCTATCCTAGATGCATCAACGACATCCCCTGCATACTCACAAATAAATCCACCTGCCCGAATGGGATCCCAGGACCTAAGTCCCCATCCTCTATTCTTCGTTTTAAAAACTTCCAGACGTACCTTCAGACCAGCTTGAGATATTCGGTTCCTGCAGTTTGGAGGACACGCACAGGTAGGGCCACACTCATGTATCAAGGAGCTGTAAGACATTAGGACACCGACTGATGTATAAGGGAGATATCCCCCATTTCTCTGGCTGCAAGGGCAGCTACTACTGCCTGTTTGACATCCATTCAGGCAATGACAGCCTGAAAAAGGCTTAGGAGCGGAAAATGGCTTCGAGTACTTGAGTATATGACTGTATGTGAAGTAAGCAGGTCCATTTTCATCATCAACTGCATTCACAAGAGAGACCGGCAGACTCTCTGCACCTGATGTTATATCAGGAAGGATGAACCCACTCCTTGAGGCGTTTCCATACTTCCATTGCTGAATTGATTTCCACAACGTAAATGCTTCAGGTTGCCCGGGTTTTCTAATCAATTTGTACTTGAAAACATTACATCCTGACTTATTTTTTTCTATCCATGACTCCTCAATTTTGTAAAGGCCGTCATAAACATAGATCTTCCCATTCGAACAGCTAACATCCTTTACACCCCGTATGACTCTTATCTCACTGGCCTTATGCAGACTCTTCTCCAAAGCAAGATTCCCTCTTTCAAGTTTCTGATCAAACACTTGCCCATCTTTCCTCTGCACTCCGCCCTGGCCAGTGTAAATCAACACATTTCCGTCACCGCCCTGATCATCATATCCTCCAGATGAGACAATGCTGACGGCCAAAGGTTCTTCATTCATGGTAAGTTTGGCACCCATATAATCTATCCCAGCCATAATTGGAGCATGTAACCCCACTATACATAGCTCCATTCTAAAGAAGAAAATATCGCCCACTTCAACTCCAGGTACATGCCCGATCTTCTTTGTGCTATTTGTCCGAACACCTTTGGCCATCAAAACTGTACCAGCCGTCAGGTTCGGATGTTTAGAAATCACAGGAGATGCTTCTTCAATTTGAGTAAGCCTTCTCCTGACCAAATCATATACCAAGAGTATCGTACCAGCTACCTCCTTGTCGCCACTAGTTCTTCTAAAATCATCCAATTCGTTAAGCTTAAATGAAGTAATAAGGTTATTAACTATCGACTCAACAACGTTGTCTCCATTGCTGTCTCTTTTCTTCCTTGGCCGGCCATTTCGTTTCCCTGAATTGCTGGCATTCTCCACATCACTCTGATTCTGAGAATCAGCATACCCATCTTCTATAGATACGCTTCCTGATGCATAAGTAGTAGTCCTATTAGATTGCTTCATTCGCCCTTTCACTGGGTTTATCGGAGTTCTAAAGGAATTCAGTGGAACAGGAGACTGTATATGGGTCCCAAAACCGAATTTCCCTGCTTGGTCGGGGACACTTGATGTGGTGTGTTGAGAAGCACTTGGAACCACGAATGGGTAAAATGGTTGGACCCCGCATGGGAAAGGACCAGTCGGTGGAACACACACAAAGGGTGCTGGCTGGGGACTTGAGATAGATGACATACCAGGCGCGGTTGGGAATACCGGGACAAGACATCTCAACGGCTTCAAATCCAAAACCCTGGACTTATCAATTGATCCAGGTGGAAGATTGGACTCTGACTCCAAATCTTGGTCCATTTAACCACTTCACAGCACACTTTCTATAAGTTTTCGAACAATCAACTCACTCGTCAAATTATGCACAAAAGTCCCTAGTAAGTAATAACCACTACTCAACGCTCTTCTTGTCCACCATATAAGGAAAAAACTTTTTTCCTCGATTATGATACTATTAACAACGGTAAATGCAGTTCAAGAAAAAACACAAATTAATTAAGCCCTATAAAAAAAAACCCCTACTCAAAGGCTTAAAGGTGCTAACTTTAACTCATACATCGGTACAAATACTCTTCCTGCAACATGAAACAAATGCTATTAGCAAAATGACACAAAATCAGAAGTAAAAATAAAATCATTAATGAAGTGAACAGAAAAAATCCATCACTTCACTCTAAAGACCCATTTGCAAATTTAGCAAGAAATGAAGTTGAAACCCATAAAATACACGAGAAAATGTACAGAATAATATAACCCATTTCGAAATCCATGGCAAAGATGCAACTTTTACATTGAGGTCTCAAGAGGGGACTCAAATCAAGAAGATAAAAATAAAAATACTTATATGTTTAACATTAAATTAAGATTAAAAAAGTTTATAGCTTTTGTACTAAAGCATAGATAAGAGGATTAATTAGCTGAAAAAACAGAGAAAAAGAGATCTTGAGATTGGGTAAAACCTGGGGTTTAGAGAGGAAGAGGACACGGTCACGGACAGATAGAGACCCTAGTTCTTTGAGTAAAAAGTGTTTTTGGCGAATATACCGTTCTTAAATCTTTTTGTATATACTGTTATTTCATTGGATGCAAAGAAGTAACAAGTCATCAAAATTTATGATGTTTCTACTGAAAACTGAACCAATAATTGAAGATCCCACTGAAAAATATTTTTTTTAATCTTTAAGACTGCGTCTTCAAATCCAGATGACACCTTTTTTAAAACAATAAAGATGTTGTTTTGTTTTTATTTTTATCGAAACAACTAAAACTTAGCTCATGCTCGAGACTCATTCTCTTTAAAATAATAATAATAATAAATGAATTTATTTTCAATTAAGCATTCTCCTATTGAAATAATTTTGCCCGTAAATTTAATTTTTCATTTTACTTTTATCTACGCATTCTCAAAAATATATTATTACAACATTTGTTCTTCCAAAGATTGACTCGAGAGCCTTATATTGTGGTTTGAAATGATTTAATAGTTTATTTCTATCG